>PVKA01031199.1:0-26516 GCA_004027165.1 Ctenomys sociabilis
GTCAGATGGAATTGTTTTGTGGTTTAGGCCCTGGCTTGGAGCCAGAAGGAAGTGAGCCTTGGAGTGAGGGTGAGTGTCCCCACTTATCATATAAGTACATTAGGAATTTCACAAAGCATGTGTCTTCTCTTCACTTAATCCAGAAAGAACAGCTGTCATCACAAAAACAATAACAAATGCTTGTGAGGCTGGTGAGCAGCACTAACTTCATAACATTATCAGGATTCAAATGTCTATGGATTTTATTCTTTTCCTATCACTTTCTATGCACACAAACCTACCACAGCAGTGACGGATACATAACAGGACCATGACAGACCGTCCTCTCACGGACCTTGACCATGTGCTCCAATTCACTGATGTGTGTGTCTTTTACACCCAAGAGCCTATGACTTCATGTTCATCATCATGTACTTATATCTCCAGATTCAAATCTACCTCTTTAGTATCTAACATCTACAGAATATTGATAAGGAATAATAAGGAACCGAACATGTGCAAAGAATAATCCTGCTGACAAACAATAAGTTTACTCTGCTATCACCAAGAGCACACAACACATTGCGTTTCTCTATTCAAAACGCTCTTCCAATATGAGTCTTTTCTCCCTGCATTAACACTCCACTGTCCAGTTGTTACCGCCAGAAACTGGACGACCCACAAGGCTTCTCTGGCAAATGAGTCCTTTGTCAGGATCAGATTGGTACCAGCATAATGTTGATCCCTACTGAGCCAATAGGAGATCACAGGGAGCAAAGCTCTCCTGCCTGTCTCAGTGGACAAACTTGCCAGAAAACCACTCCAGACAAAGGGGCGAGGGGGGTTCATTTTTGTTGATCTTCTTATGTGAATTAATTAATTAATTAATTGATCCTGTGTTTTCTTGATCCTCAACTATGCTTCCACCATCTATTCTTTCCATTTGCTCATCCACCCTGATGGAAAGTTTAAATATTTTCAATCAGATATGATGGATGCTCCAACACGTTGTCATCAATTTTAGTGAAAGTGTGATGAACTCAAATCAACCTGAGTAAAGGAAACTCTTCTGACTAAGAGCCAAGGTGACTGATGTTTTCTGTTAGTCTGTGGCACTGTAGATGAAGGAAACTCTGGTGATGTTTTCATTAACTTGATCTTAATGGTTACTAATGAATTATAAGTTAATTTATTTCATCTTAATATCTCTTTTCTATCCAGGAAGACTATGCAATACCCATGAAAATTCTGTTCTCTTTCAGTCACAACCCCAGTGGATCCTCTCACTAAGCTATTGGCTTTTTTACCTGGCATATACTTCTGATTCTTCTTTTTTGAGTTGATTTTCTTATTTTCCATTGCAGCTGTGGACTTGATATTTTAATTCTTTGAACCTAGAAATTGCCTCACTTGTCCTGTGGGCCCTTGATCATTCGCACACCTGGCCCTGGCTGCCATGCCCCGATACTGACTGGCCAGAGCAGTAGATAGCTGACCACTTGATGTAAAATATACTGCTAACTTTCCTTTTATGTGTCAATGCTAATGTACAAAACCCAGTACAGATTCTATAATGCTCATAACTAGAAATATTCTTTACAATCTGCATGACCCCAGGAGGAATTCTCATGACAAAAGTAAAGAAGCCCGAAGGCAGATCATCAGGGCTAGGTGGGAACAAAGGGGGACATTTCCATCCAATCCCACTGTGTGTTTGTGTCAAAAACTTGACGTCTTAATGGAAGAGATTCAGTGAGCACTTCTCCACTACACCAAAGGTACATTCTGAGATGGATGGGACCATTACACACTCCTACCAACATCCTAAGCTTCCCTTCAATATTTATTTGGAGAATAGCCTCTATGGACATGATTGAAAAAAATCACAAAAAGCATGGCTACTGCAGCTTTTGCTCTATTTGAAAGCAGCAGGGAAATTTGGAGGTAGGAGTCACTTGGCATACAATGCATTCTCGAGTTGTAGTGTTTTCAAGAAGAAAACTCTAGGACTTTTGAAATCTTTAGTGAACCTCTGGACATAATTGGGGGTAGTCAGATGATGAGACACTAGAAAGAGACATTTAGTCAGTCCAGAAAGAGACCTTCAGTCAGTCCAGAAGTAAGTAAAACAGGTGGCACTGCATTAGGTTCAACTGCCTGGATTAGTTCCTTGACAGTCATTTAGTCCTAGCCAAGTCATGTTATCTCCCTGTGGCTCAGTTTCCCTGTAGATTTTACTGAGGTTTAGATGTTTGAAATTGAGACATCACTGCAGGCAGCTGTGGTGGTGGAGGTGGCTAAGATGTTGACCAAGAATTTCTGAGTCAGTAACTGGGACTGGATTTGCCCTGACTAGAAATGTGGAGTCATCAATGTTGCCAGAAGAACCAGCTATAATCAACGTGGTTGGGATAAATCAACTGAGGCCAAGACAATGAAAGCTGCGGGCAATGAAATAGAAAAGACTCTAGCAGAAGAGAGTCAAGGCCTGTGTAGTGCTAATGACTGGCGGGGTGAATCTTGCAGCAATGTGAATTGGGTCATAGATCTGAGTGTAACATGTGCAGCTCTCCAAAGCATGCTAAATTAGAAGAAAGAACAGGCTATGTTGGTGGTTTCAATTAAAGAGAAAATGTTAAATATATAGATAGAAAAAAAAAGAATATGATGAAAAATATAATGAGGTTGGATGTAAAAAGAAAAAGTACCAAGGGAAGGCAGCTGGACTTGCATCTATATTGAACAAATTTGATGATGAAGTTGATGAGAAGAGGATGACGATGCTAATCTTTCTACATGTAAATTAGATGAGGATGAGGGCAAAGATGATGCTGACCACTCAAAATATAATCTTGATGCCAGTGAAGAAGAAGATAGTAATAAAAAGAAATCTAATAGAAGAAGTCGATCAAAGTCTCGATCTTCACAACTTTCATCACACTCATCCTTCCCCTCAAGTTCAAAGTCCAGGTCCTGGTCCTGTTCAAGAAGTGCTTCCAGTTTGCAGTGAACATCTTGTTCTAGTTCCAGAGAATGTTTGCGATCTCATAGGTCAAAAGCAGCATCCAGCTCCAGGTCCAACAGGGGTTCTTCTTCCCCACGAAAAGGATAGTATTCAAGTTTGTCATCTTCTCCTGAGAGGAACAGGGAGAGAAATTGTTCTGGATTTTCTTCTTCTGGTGATTGAAAAAAAAAATGATGAACAAGATCATGGTCACCTGAAAGGTGGTCTTCTGGCTCATCCCGCTCTGGTCCCTGCTCAAGATCAAAAAAGAAGCAATACATTAAAAATTATATCCTAGGGCTGGACAAATAGCTCATTGGATTAAAGTGCCTCCTTAGGCAGATGCAGGAGTGGGGAGTTCGATCCCTTGGCCTGCCATACTGGCGTGGCCCCCGGGGTGCACTGAAATGGCAATTGAGATTGGGCATGCTGGTACATGCCTATAATCCCAGCACTTGGGAGGCTGTGAACAGGAGAATCACTACAAGTCTGATCTAGGTAGTAAACCCTGTCCTAAAATACAAAAATAAATAAATAAATAATAAATAAATAAATAAATAAATAAAAACTTATATACTAAAATAATCCAGTACAATGCATGAAAGAATTTTAAGACAATGTGTCTTATTTGGTCAGAAGTGCTAAATCTGCTAGTAGAAGTGCATGCCTTTATTGTTTTTCAGAATATTACAATGTGCTTTTTGGGGAAATTAAATATAAGTTGCATTTTAAGCCATAATGCCCCCAAATAAAAGTTGTTTTTTTTTCCAATGATTTACAACAATTTTCCTAACACCAGCTCAGCTTCAATAAGCTGAGCTTATTGAAAGCCCGTTATGCAGACCTGGAAACTAAATTTAACTGTTTTTAGCCTATGTCAGAGTGATCTTGCCATAAAAATTTAAACTAAGTTATAAACCAACCAACTGCAAACTTCATTTTCTATTCCCTGTGCTGAGGGTGCCTCAAAATGATCGTTGTCTTTCTTTTATGCAGTATATACGTTTTGCCTTCCACAATTACGGCAGACAAGTCTTTGGACTGCAGAAGGCATAAGGTCCTATTCATTTCACCTTCTGACCCATACTTTGGGCAAGGAAAGAAAGGCCTTAATAGTGTCCGTTCTCTGCTGAAACTGGTTGCTTGTATTTCAAAATGTTTATCCTGACTGAGTAAAGGCCTGTGCAGTGTCCTTTAAAAAATATCTAGATACCTAAGACAATAGGTTAGAAAAGTCTAAATTGTGCTTGAGGAGCTAATTGAAGAAAGATTTTGAAGTGTGTTTCTTTCTTTGATGAAGGCCCGATGGAGAGACATGTGAATTGAACACTTATCTCGAGATGTGTAACTTCAAACTGAAGCTACTGAGCGTACGGACACGCTCTTCTGAATAGCGACTGAACGCTTGTGTCTGCATGATGCAAACAAGAGTCGTCATTTTTACATGAGAAAACTCATGGCTTAAAATGCTTTCAGAGTTTTATTTCTGAGAGTTAAAATCTGGTCACTTGAGCTCTGTTTTGTTTTCTGGTTTGAAAATAAGGTTTCTTTTAACAGCGTCTTCAGTGACAATGCAAGCTAAGGTGATAAAGGGGAATCAAGAGCTGTGCTTGGGGTCATTTTGTTATAGGGTACTTATTTCTTTTTTGTTTTTTTAACTTACACTTTAAATAAAAAGGTGTTTAGTAGACAGATGAAACACAACTATGTTTCTTTTCTTAAAGTGTCTTCAGCTGATCTAAAGATGAATCCAAAATATCTCCTGTAGAAATATTTTGTTTGTATTCTTACAAAGAGCTTTCCCATGGTCTTTTCCTTGCTAAGTTTACTACAGGTTGCATAAGAACTTGTACTCTTGTCATTGAGCCTCGGACTTTTCAAGAAGCCATGTTCTAAGTTGTCTGGATAATCACCCTGATTCCACCTATTAACATTGGTTTATTTTTCTGCTTTCTGTGTTTAAAAATTCAACTATACTAAGCAATTGTAAAGTTGTAAATGTAGCTAACAGTTGGCAGACAGTTCAGGTCATTATGGTTTCATTTAGTTTGACTGAAGCCGTACTAGTTTGTCTCATAAGGAAACGAGGCTGTAGGAAAATGTAAACAAAGTCTGTGAGTCAAGCATCGAGCAGTGGTTATTAGAAATAGACTAGAGATTTTTAAGATGTGAAAATAAATAAATAAATAGATAAATACATATCTGAAGTTATTAAAGCATTTAGAATAGTTCCTGGCTCACAGTTGTCACTGGGCTACTATCAATTATTATGATTACATAATTAGTAACTGGACACAAGCAATTAGGAAGGTGTGAAGGCTTTTGACTTAAATAAAACCAAGTAAACACTAATAGCACTTGAGCAAGCAGTGAGGGCTATCGAGAAACTCCTCATGTCCTGAATTCCAAGAAGCTGTCATCATAGTCACTTTAGGAGTGCACATCTAAATACACATGTGCACATTGTCCTGTGCTACAATATCCATCCCCAGGCAAATGGAAGCACATGCTTTCCAGGAAGTCTACAAAAAATCTCCATCATATGCTGAGATGAAAATAACTGAGGGAGAGCAGATAGAAATTTTAAGAGAATGTCTACAGTGAACAGAAGTGTTTTGGGGAAAACCAATCTTGTACTCATTGTTAAATGGAAGAACATGAACTCTGAAAGAGGATGTGAAATATTAAATAAGACAAAATAATCTCTATGAAAGAGAGGCTGAATGAATAGCAGGCAGGCATAAAAGAGCAGGATGAAACAATGAACTACTGTAAGGAAACTAAAAATAAAATATCTGCATACATATGAGCCTTAGGAATAAAAAGACTAAAAACACTACATGAAATTAAATCAGTGATTAAGGAAATCTTGAGTAATTCTTGCAAGCATGGAGCATAAAGACAATGAGATAAAAAGATAAGAGGAAAGCTTGGAAGTGTGAAATAGAACGATAGGAAATCGCATTCATGACCAATTGGTATTTTAGAAAAAAAGATTATACCAACTTAGCAGCTATGATCTTTTATATAAATTTAGTATAGGTACCAAAGGAGAGAGTTTTTTTTTTAATCTGAAGAAAGATACACATTTACAAATGATAGCTTTTGTTAAAGAAAAGATATTAAAATTAATTTAAATATATATAGATATATAGATATAGTCTAACTAAAAGAAATTAACTCTAGAGGGCAGTAACCAATTAATACCCCATCTTAGACAACAAAGACAGAAAAATTCAGTTCATAGTATCTGGAGAAATTATGGTGTAATCTAACATTCTCCAAAATTATTTGACTGTGAACATAGGTTTCTCTAACAGTCTGAAAAAAGAGTGCATCGCATTCTAGATTTTGATAATCACAAAGTAATTATATGTTGTGAACTTTGGATGAAGCAACAAAATATCTTTGTGACAATTATAGACCAGTATGTAAACAAATGAAAGAAAGAATAAATAAATAAATTAATTAATTAATAGACTCTTGGTATTTAGGGGTTCTGAAGGAAAAGTACCACAGATTAAGTGGCCTAAAAGAACTTTATTTTTGCACAGTTCTGGAAGCTGAAAGCCCAAAATCAGGGGTTAGTCATGATCACTCTTATTTCCCAAGGGCAGGCTATCAGATGATTTTCTTTTAGGAAAGTGTCTGTGTCCTAATCTTTCTGCGTAAGAATGCCAATCATGCTCAAGTAAGCCCCCACCAACAAATTCATTTTAGTTTAATTACATCTTTAAAGTTCCTACATACAAACAGAGTCACATTCTGGGATACTAGAAATTAGGACTTGGATAACTGAATTTGGTGAAGAGAACAGTTCAGCCAATGACACCGCAAAAAGAAAAACAAATCAAGCTTCTGTTATGTTTAAGAGAACAAAGCAAAACCTTCATATGGAGACAGATGTTCTCTCTTTGCTGCATCGCCGGCAAGAATGAAGACCGTTCTTAGCAATCAGACCATCGACATTCCGGAAAATGATGACATCACTCCGAAAGGACGCACAGTTATGGTGAAGGAACCCTGCGAAGGACTTCAGCTACATCAGTGTGGAACTCAGTCTCCTAGTAAAGAATAGGCTTCGGGTTGACAAGTGATAGGGAAGCAGAAAAGAGCTGGCGACTGTCCGCATGATTTGTAGTCATCTACAGAACATGACCCACGGGATCACGCTGGGGTTCCAGTACAAGATGAGGTTTGTGTGCACTCACTTCCCCATCAACGTGTTATTCAGGAGAATGGATCTCTTGTTGAAATTCGGAATTTCTTGGGTGAAAAGTAGATTCGCTGAGTTCATATGAGGGCAGGTGTTGCTTGCTCAGTATCTCAAGCCCAGAAAGATGAGCTAATCCTTGCAGGAAATGACACTGAGCTTGTTTCTAATTCAGCTGCATTGATTCAGCAAGCCACAGCGGTCGAAAACAAGGATGTCAGAAAATTTTTTGGTTAGTATCTATGTTTCTGAAAATGGTATGGTTCAGCAAGCAGATAAGTAAGCTCTAAGAGTTAATTCAGCCACAGAAACAAGCTTCTGGATTGTAAGACCAATCTGTGATATTTTAATGAGACAATAAAAGGTCTTTATTGAAAAGAAAAAAAAAAAAAAACCTCATATGGTGATTGTCATCTATAATCCCAGTACTTTGGGAGAAAAAAGCAGGAGGACTACAAGTTCCAGGCTAGCTGGACAATATAGCAATTTAGTAAGCCTTTGTCTCAAAATAAAAACTACAGGGCTATAGCTCAGTGAAAAGGCTCTGGGTTCAATCTCTAGTATTCCAATAAATAAGTAAATAAATAAGTCTAATTATATCTGAAGATAGATATATGTCTACAGATCTCTATATCTGTCTATGCCTATGTTGTTACAAAAATATGTCTGCATATCTTAGATCTCAACATCCAAAACTATAAAGCACAGGGGTGAAAGAGAATTAAAACTAACAGCTTTGGCTTTTATTTTAGTTACGTCAATAGTGGTGAGTTAATTCTTGATGACGATAACTAGTATCCACTAGTTTTTTTTTTCCATCGATTTATACATGTGAAGGAAGAAAAGTATATTCTTCAAGTCATAAAACAAAAGCAAAATGTTTCACACTTAAATTAACAGTTGTCAAAATTTTTAGCAGTCTTTCACACTCTTGAGAAGCTATTGACACAAAAGCATTTCTGCTTATATGAGTTATGTATATCAACATCCATGCTATTAAACATCATAACTGGAAGTTTTAAAAACACAGATTTAGGTAAACACAGATTGTATAACTTGCTGCAGTAACAAATAACAGTCATTTGTTGTGTAGCCTGGAAAACTTCCACTTTGCACCCCTCACAAAGTGAGAACAAATAAGATAAAGGGCTTACTGCTATCACAAAATAGCTCTGGCTTTGTGGATCCTTTAAAGAATCCTGGAGGCTTCCAAGAACTCCCAGACCACTGCTCATTTAAATGAAAATATTTTAAAAACAGGAAACACCAGTAAATTCCCATAGAAATTTAAAAAAGACAGATGACACTTTGCCTTCCATATGGTATTATAAAAATATTAATGATGAAAATTGAAGGAGAAGCCTCCACATATTGATCTTTCATCTTCTCAGAAACTGGGCCTTGATAAGAACGCTGCAGGCCTTTCTTCCAAAACCTAAAGGATACTGTCAACTTCATGTTTGCTGGCTGCACATCATAGTCCTCAAATATAACCCTTTTTAAATGATGCTCCTGCCTGAGTATCTCCAACACTAGTTTTGGTGGAAAAAAATTCCTTTTTTAGGAATCTCCATTCTGATTTCCAAAATGGTTTTACCAGCCTGCACTCTTACCAACAGTGGAGAAGGGTCCCTTTCTCCCCACAGACCCTCCCACCAATTGGCACTAATTCACTGCCAATTCTCCTCATGTTTATTGCATGATTGTTTTGTGCCAGTGGCTGGCAATTTGTGCTCATGTATCTGGGCCTCTCGCTGTACTATCACATAATCTAACCTATTATCCCTCTCTGATTTCAGATTATCATACTCTTCTGTTTTCACATACTATTTAGGTCAGCTCATGCATGCTACTGGTTTAAAAATGCATTTTTGATGACTGTTCCCAAATTTTAAACTTAGATATTCCCATATGAATGAATATATATTTTATAAGAGTTTTTATATACTTTTTAAAACTTTTTACTTCTTAAAATATACAGAATAGTAATAGGAAAAACCCGCATGACAAATGATATAAAATTTCACCAAAATTATAAGAACTCAACATGTAATACAGATTCCTGTATTACACGATGCTATCTTCAAATTGGTTGTTCAAAGTTAACAGATATAAATGTTCAAGATGAATTTAAAGAAAACAAAACAATAACCAAAAAGCTTTAAGTAATTCAAGAGAAGAAAAAAATGAATAAAATGAAAATGTACCAAAATATATCTTTCTTTGTCTTCTTTTGTTTGTCCTTTTCCTCCTTCCAGTTTTTCCTTCCCATTGAACAAGTTTTTTCCTTTTCACAGCATTTGTACCTTTCAGATTTTCTTTACTCTTCTAGGTTCTCACACTAGTAGATAATCTGATGTTTGCACATGTGGATCTGATTTATTTCATTTAAGAATATAGTCTCTAAGCCGGGCGTGGTGGCGCAGGCCTGTAATCCCAGCACTCGGGAGGCTGAGGCAGGAGGATTGTTGTGAGTTCGAGACCAGCCTGAGCTACAAAGTGAGCTTAAGGCCAGCCTGAACTGCATAGTGAGACCCTGTCTCAAAAAGACAAAAAAAAAAAAAAAAAAAAAAAAAAAAAAAGGAATATAGTCTCTAGCTGCATCGATTTTTCTAAAAAAGCCTCAAATTTAGCTATTTTTTTATAGCTGAATTATACTCAATTATGTAAAAATATATCTTTTTTATCCATCTTCAGTATATGGGCATTTGGGATGTTTCCAAGATTTAACTATGACAAATTGTACTGATACAAATGTGGGTGTGCCTATACTACTGTTACATGATGATTCTAGCTCTTTTGGAAAAATACCTAGGAAGTTAATGGCCTGCTTGAACAGGACCTCCAATCCTAACTTTTTTAGGAATCTGCATACCGATTTCCATAATGGTTTTACCAGCCTGCACTCCCACCAACTGGGAAGAAGGGTCCCTTTTTCCCCACAGACTTTCCCACTAACACTGGACAAGAGTTTCTTTTTCCCTGTTACTGCTTGATGATAGCCATTCTTTCTGGCATAAGATAGTATCTCAGCATTGTTTATTTTACTTTTCTTTTATTTATTTATTCATTTTTTATTCGATAGAAGTATAAATATCAATGAGACAGTTCTAGGACACCTTAACAGGACGGATTCAATAAATTAATACATTGAAAACTGTTTTCATAATGTTTTGGCATCATACAAGGTGCATAACTGATATTATACTTACAGACATTATTATAGCAGATGTCTCATCAGTAAATTAAGAGAGTGTAGCTGTTTGTGTATCTTATTTTTTATACCTGAATCATATCAAAGATTCAATAATTAATACTTTCTACCTTGTTATTTTCCTAGTGGTTGTCCTTAGTAATAGAAGCCGACATAATATCCTGTCCAACCACCATTAATGCAAATCTTACCTCTCATAGAATTATGTAGAAGCACAGCGTTATCTATCCCAACTGACTGTCCATATATACACATCATGATTTTTCCTTTCTATACTCCTTCCTTTGTCTACACCTGTCAGAGATAGACACTCCATTGTCATTCAGCCTATTAAGGTGCCTGAACTCCACGACACAATCCAACACAGTCCAGCATTCCACAACAATAGTGAGTAATCTGAGGAAGTTGTCGACCATAGCCATTTACAGCTCAACTTATTATTATGGCCCTGCAATGTAAACCTCATTTTTATACTTTTCTCCTGAAAGGTTAACACCTAAATAGAGCAAGACCTATATGCCAAAACATGTAGGTTTTGTTTCTGATGAGGTCAGTGAAGTCCCCTTAGGGTTTATCTTGTAATCCTGTACCTTATTCTGTAGATCCTTTGTCTGTGTCATCCATGTGGATGAGTCATGGCCAATGCTTGACCAGTTTTCTCTCTGTGAGAGCCTGAAAGAAAGTTTTGTCTTCATGTGACTCCTTAGGCACACTATAGAACTTCGATCTCTTTCCTCTGTGGTTCCATAATCTCCTTGTTCAGAAAATTTGGGGCTACAAGATAAACCCTGATGGGACTTCACTGACCTCATAAGAAACATAAAGTACATGTGTTGGTATATAGGTCTTAACCATCTAGCAGAAAAGTATAAAAATTAGGTATATAACGTGGGGCCATAATAATAAATTGAGCTATAAACGGCTATGGTCAACAACTTTTTCAGATAATTCACTATTGTTGTGGAATGCGGGACTGTGTTGGATTGTGTCATGGAGTTCAAGCATCTAAATTAGTTGAATGACAATGGAGTGCCCATCTTTGACAGGTGTAAACAAAGGAAGGGGTATAGAAAGGAAGAATCATGATGTGTGTGTATGGACAGTACAGTTGGGATAGATAACGCCGTGCTTCTAGATAATTCTACGAGAGGCAAGATTTGCACTAATGGTGGATGGACAGGATATTATGTCAGCTTCTAGTACTATGGACAACCACTAGGAAAAAAACAAGATTGAAAGTATTAATTATTGAATCTTTGATGTAATTCAGGTATAAAAAATAAGATACTCAAACAGCTACACTCTCTTAATTTACTGATAAGCTACATACAGTATAATAATGTCTGTAAGTATAATATCATGTGTACACCTTCTATGATACCAAAACATTATGAAAACAGTTTGCAGTGTATTAATTTATCAAATCCATCTTGTCAAGGTATCTTAAAATTGTTTCATTGATATTTGTACTTCAATAAAATAAAAATAAAAAAAGACAATTTGGGGCTCAACTGAGTTTTATGATGTTGCAGTACAGGTTCTCCTATGTCCTAAGTCTTCACTGACCTTGAAAGGCTAGGGCCAAAATGGCTGGCTTTGCAGCTCTTCTTTTTCTCTAATTTTGATCTGTGAACTTAGGTTTTTAACCATCCAGAATAAAAGATGATTAGTATTCTGCAGCATATGCCATTCATTTTGTCTTATCTGACTCAATTGTTTTTAGTTATTGTTGTACACTTCCATTTGTATTTCTTCTTTTCACTTCTCATACTAGGGAGACTATATGATATTTCCACATGTGTGTCTGGTTTATTTCACTTATGAGTATATGTTCAAGTGGCATCCACTTCAACATAAATGCTTCAAGCTTATCATTCTTTTTTTTTTTTTTTTTTTTTTTTTTTTTTTTTTTTTTTTTTTTTTTTTTTTTTTTTTTTTTTTTTTTTTTTTTTTTTTTTTTTTTTTTTTTGTCTTTTTGAGACAGGGTCTCACTATGCAGTTCAGGCTGGCCTTGAGCTCACATTGTAGCTCAGGCTGGTCTCGAACTCACAACAATCCACCTGCCTCAGCCTCCCGAGTGCTGGGATTACAGGCATGCGCCACCACACCCGGCTTAAGCTTATCATTCTTAATAGCTGAGTAATACTAACCATACTCACTGGAAGAAAGACAGCCTCTTTAACAAATGATGCTGGAAAACTTGGCTTTCTACATGCTGAAAACTAAAACTTGACCTAGTTCTATCACCATGCACTAAGCAAAGTCAAAATGGATTAAAGATCTAAACACTAAAACAGAAACACTCAATCTCCTGGAAGAGAAAGTAGAAGGAACTCTTGAAGACATAGGGGTACGTAAAGAGCTCATGAACAAACATATGTTCACATGGGAAACACTTAAAAGAATAAACAACTGTGATCAACTCTTTTTTGAGGAGCTTCTGCATGTCAAATAAATTATCAACAAAGTGAAAAGACAACCCACTAATTTTGAAAACATCCTAACTAATAAGCAATCAGACAAAGGTCTGCTGTCTAGAACATATAAATAACTAAGAAATAACAGGGCTCTCAGATTTAAAGACCCAATTCAGAAATGGGCATTTGAGATGAATATACACTTCTCAGAGGACAAAATTAAAGAAATGAATAAATATATGAAAAAATGCTCCACAGCAATAGCCATCCATGAAATGCAAATAAAAACAACACTGAGATATCATCTCACTCCAGAAAGAATGGCTATCATAAGGAAATCAACCAACAACAAATGTTGGAAAGGTTGTGGGGAAAAGGGAACACTTCTCCACTGCTGGTGGGAATGTACACTGGTACAACCATTGTGGACATCAGTGTGTAGACTCATAAAAAGAGTTGGACTGGAAATCCCATTCAAGCCAGCTGTCCCCCTACTGGGAATTTTTCCAGAGGAATTGAAAACATTATATCACAGTGATATATGTGTACTTATGTTTATAGCATCACAATTTGTGATAGCAAAATCTTGGAAACAACCAAGATGTCCATCACATGAGAAATGGTTGAAAAAGATGTGGTATTTCAGCATTGTTTTTATTTGCATCCTTTGAATGACCAATGATGTTGAACTCTTTTTCATGTATTTATCTACCATTTGTATCTCTTCATTTGTGAAGTATATATGCCTTTCAGTTGTCCATTGTTGGAGTGTGTCTTTGAATTTTGGAGACTATATATTTTTAATTATTTATATGATTTATGTGTTCTATATAGGAGTCATTGACAGTCTGCCCGATTTATGGATTTTGTTTTTTACTCAGTTAGTGATTTATTCTGATGTGCAGAAACTTCTTAAGAAGTTGAGAGCCTAGTTTTTGATTCTTTGAAGTATTTGCCTTGCAGTTTGAGTTTTGTTCTGGAGCTCTCTGCCTAGCCGTATATCCTTAAGGTATATCCTACTTTCTTTTCCAGAAGATTCAGTGTTTCAGTTTTGATATTTAAATCTTCAATTCATTTTAACTGTAGTTTTGTGCAGGGTTATAGACATGGGTTTATTTTAAGCCTTTGGCATGTAGAATGCCAAAGTATTTCCAGCACCATTTACTAAAGAGGCAACTTTTCTTCTGATGAACACATGCAGCCCCTTTCTAAAAGACAATGTGGTCTAGTGTTTGTAGTTGTGTATACATCTTCTTATCTGTTCCTTTGATCCTCAGTCTGTTCCTTTCTGCCAGTGTCATGCTGATTTTATCATAGTAAGTTCATGGCATAATTTCAAGTCAGGAATTGTGATTCTTCCTGCTGTTCCTTTGTTACTCAGGATTGCTTTTGTTATTGTAGGTCTCTTCCAGATCAAATTTAGGGAAGTCTTTTTCTAGATCTGTGAGTTATACTAGTGGAAAAGTGAACAACAGGCAAATCTCCCTAATGAACATAGACATAAAAATCTTCAGTAACATACTAGGAAACAGAATGTGCCAAATCATCAAAAATATTTTACATCACAACCAAGTGGGCTTCATCTCAGGAATGCAGGAATGGTTTAACATACACTAAGCCTTAAAAGTAATATACAACATCAACACAGCCAAAGACAAACATTGCATGATCATCTCAATAGATGCAGATAAAGCTTTGACAAAGCCCAACACTCATTGAAGACAAAAACATAAAAGAAAATTGGAATGGTAGGTCTTTACCTCAACCTGATAAAGGCCATCTATGACAAACCAACAGCCACCATCATGATAAATGAGCAAAAATTAAAAGCCTTCATTTTAACGTCAGGAACAAGACAAGTATGCACACTGCCCTCACTTGTCTCAGGTAGTTTGCTCTCATTGCTGGGACAAAATATCCAATACCCCAAATTAAGGAAGGAAAGGTATATTTAACCCACAGTTTGTAGAGGTTTCAGTCCATGCATGGCTGGTTCCAAGGTGAAGTACCACAAGGCAGAGGACAGCATTTTGTGGCAGCACAAAACAGCAAAACAGCAAGAGCAAAACGGTAGGAACACTGGCAGCAATAGGAACAGAGGGCAAATCTATCTTCCTTATGTTACATTCTGGCTATCTGCTCCAGGCCAGGTATAGCATTCGTACCCGTAATCCCAGCAGCACTCACTCCCATAATCATCAATAGTAGTGGATCATGAATTAGTCACGAAGTATAGGTGCCATCCACTGACTACACGAGGTTTTAGGAAGACACATGCATGGAAACTGTAACACCACTCTTGTTCAGTATAGGTCTGGAAACATTACTGGAGCAATTAGAGAAGAGAAAGAAATAAAGGAATTAATGACTGGAAAGGAAGAAGCAAAATTATCATGATTTGCAGATGACATGATTCTGTATGTAGAAGACCCCAAAAGCTCCACTAAGAGATTTGTAGATTTAATAACCCAAATCAGTACCTCAGCAGGAAACAAAGTGAACACTCAAAAACAATCAGCATCATTTCTGTATACAAAAAATGAACACACCCAGAGAGACACTGCAGAAGCAGTGCTTTTCTCGAGAACACCCCCCAAATATGAAATTCTTAAGAACCAGTTTCACAAAAGAAATACAGGATTTATAGAGCAAATATTATAGTACTCTGAAGAAAGAGACTAAAGAGGATTTCAGAAAATAGAAAGATATTCCTTGTTCTTGGAGTGGAAGAATCAACACTATAAAAATGGCCACACTCTCCAAATTCTTATACATATTCAATGCAAAACCCAGTTGTATACATTTTTGTGTTTATATATCTAATTGGTTACAGAATATGCCTGCCAAAATATAAAAAATGCATTTTCAATTCAACATATTTAAAACTATAAAAATGTCTCCTCCCCTCAAAATCAGTTTTAAACAGGTTGAGAATCTCTAATTTGAAAATCAAAAACCCTGAAGTTGTCAACTAGGAAAGCTTTTGAGGGTGAGCAAGCTGCCACAGGCTGATGGTCCACTGTTCAAAAACCTTATTTCATGCACAGAATTACTGAAAATGCTGCACAAAATTACCACTATACTGTGCATATAAAGTGTGTACTAAAACATGCATAAATTTCTCATTTCAATTTGGCCCCTTTTGTAAAATAGCTATGTGAGGTAATATTACAATTCCAGGGTGGAAGAGAGACCTCTCATTTTAATAATTTTCTGTAAAAGAGCAATACCAACCAGTCATCTTTCCTGTGAATGCCACCTCCTAGTTATTTTGAAAAGCTGTGTTCTACTTTTACTCTTTCTTAATAGTGGCCTGATTAAACATTTTTTTCCATATCTTGCCTCAATTGCTTCAAAACTTGCTTCTGAGATCTTTTACCCATCAGTCTAGATTTGTCTTTGATTACTTTTAATCCTCATCTGAAGCAATCCTTCTAAAATGCAAAATTTGTGGGCTGGGGACATAGCTGATCAAGCATAAGCACCTGCTTGGCCAGTGCAAGGTCCTGAGTTTGATCCCCAGAACTACAAAAAATAAAATGCAAAATTTTCCATTTTAACTAAAAATCTTCTGAAGACAGTATACTGCTTTGGTCAAATACGTCTCTGTAAGTATTTCACTGAACTTAGATGGTGACTATATGAATTGTTCTTTATCAGTAAACTGAAAACTCCTTGGGAGATTGAGTATGATGGTGCATGCCTATAATCCCAGCTCTTGGGAAGTTGTAAACAGGTACATCACTACTAGTCTGATCTAGTAGTGAGATCCTGAACACCCTGTAGACCCTTCCCTAAAATGCAAAAGAGAAAGAAAGAAGGAAAGAGAGAGAGAGAGAGAGAGAGAGAGAGAGAGAGAGAGAGAGAGAGAGAGAGAGAAGAAAGAGAAAGGGAAAGAGAAAGAGAAAGAGAAAGAGAAAGAGAATTCTTTGGGGCAAAAACAGCATCAATTAGTCTTTAAAATGTCACAAAAACTGTTTGACCTTCATTTACTATAAAACAGCATGATAAAAAATGCCATTCAATATTAATGAAACATTTAGAAATTCAACCCTAAAAAATTAGGAATTAAATACCGGGCAAATATGGTTTCAGATATCATCGATGCAGAAGTCTAAGAAAATTGGTTAACAACTTAGAAAAAAGCAAAATTTAAAGATTAAGTAACAACAACATGAACTGAAAGGTTAAAATAATGTATGAAACTGTGAATTAACCTTATAAATTGAAAATTATCAATTTGAGAATAGCACCATTAAAAACATCAATGTAATTTTTAAATAATGACCAGAAAAAGTGACATTATGGTAGTTTCTAATTCTCTAGATCAATAAATACACATTATGAGAAACTTCTACTACATTTTTAAAAATCCTTAAAAATAATATTTTCAACAAATGATAAAATGTGTTCACCTTAATATATGAAAACACAAAAGGAACAAATGGCAGAATACAAATAAGTTCTAGAAACAATATGAGCAGAGCATTAACAAAATAAGTAAAAGTGACCAAGACTAATGTTCATAAATTGTCAACTAACACTTTTAAAGTAAAGTGGCATTTTCATTCATTATTTCAGAAAAATGAAAATCACGATCATGCTGGTTTAATCAAATCAATGTTCTCATGTAGTGTTAATGACACTGCAAACAAATACTACTTATTTTATACCAATTTTTGGCAGTGATTGCCAAAATTAATACAAATTTTAATTTGAAAGAATCTATTTCTAAATCTCTGCACAACTTAAAAACTAATTTAGAATATGAGACTAGTTACATACAGAGAAAAGTGAATATGCCAGTATTTATAATTAAAAGCAGGTAGCCCAGCAGACTAAAGCAGCTGCTCAGGCAAGCGCAGGGCCTAGGGTTCAATCTTTGGGGTGCCCTGCCAGTCCCTCCCTGGGGGTGCACTGAGATGCAACTGAGACTAGGAATGGTGGTGCATGCCTTTAATTCCAGCACTTGGGAGGCTGAAAACAGGAGGATCGCTATGAGTCTGATCTGTGCAGTGAGACCCTGTAGACTTTTGTGCATTAATTACATAAAAATTAAAATAAGACACTAGCACATATAAATGTATGAATATAAAAACTGTCATGTAGTGTACAACTTATTTATTCCAAATGCCATGACTTAATATTTATGATTTTCTTGTACAGTTTAAACAATATGAAAAATGTTTTCACTATGCTGATAAGCTGAAAAGTCATCAAGATCATACACAATCTATGATCAATGTTGGGCTTTTAAACTCTGTTTTGCAAAGTTAAAAACAACAAAACTGAATTTACAAAGCCGCTAATGCAATAAGATTGATTTTATTAATGAGAGCTCTTTTTCTCTGTCCCTAATATGTGACACTGTAACCATACTCCCAGAGCAGGAAACATTTTCTCAAGAGCCTTGAGACGCCAGCTATTATGCTCTTCCTGGCGTCAGCATGTTCACCCTTGATGTGATACAAAATTTTAGCAGAAATTCTCTGTTGTGTTCAAGAATTTTGTTACTTGAAGTTTATATACACAGATGTCAAAATAGACATTAGGATTTCACTCTTATAAAAAATACTTTTCTGATGATTGTATTTATACCTTAACTTTACATAGACCATCTCAGGTGTTTTTAAAGCATGAACATTGAATCTCTCTAATGATTCAGAGGCTGAAATGCTTAAGTTTTTTCTGCACCCTGCCACTTACTGAGAGACAGATCTTGGCCAGATCGTTTGATCATGATATATCTTCCTTTCCACCTAAATAAAGAATAGTAATAAAGCCATGCCATGTGGTTGATAGTGAAAAGGCTATTCATACAACTGGAACATTTGGCACAGCACCGGGCACTTCAGCATCAGCTCTTCACAATTAGTGTGTAAATATTAGTTGTGATGTGTAAATATTCCAAGCACACACACACAGTGTGTGTGTGTTTTACTGGGGAGTGAACTCAAAGCCTTGTGCATGCTGGAAAAACATTGTTACTGAACTACTTTCCTAGCCCATGTATATTCTTATTGATCCTTCATATGTATCATTTATCTGAAATTCCATCTCATGCCTGTGAGATACAGAGGAGAGATGGAATGCTATTTTTGCATGAGAGCTTTAAGTATTGCTGAGATTGGGTGACTGGCTCAGTATTTGGAAATCAGATATTTACATTGTTGGTGAAAGTGTAAATCTATAAGTTTGTGGAACATTATATGGAGATTCGTCATAAAATTAGGGTTATCTACCATATGATTCAGCAACACTGCTTCACTGTTCATAGTTGCATTATTCACAATAACCAAAATAAAGAAACAATGAAACTTTTTACTGATACATGGATAAAGAAAATCTGGGGTGTATATGTACAGAAAATCAAATATTTTTAACCTTAAAGGAAGAAAATGTTGCCATTTGAGAGACCACAGGTGCACCTTCAGAATATACTGTATGTTATGGTTTGTGTTTAATTGTTCCCCAAAGCCTGATGCAGTCATGGGGTGGACTTACGACCCAATGCTGGGATTCCGGGAGTGAGTGCTGCACCTGCCCAGGGGCAGACAGCCTGGCTGCAGTGTGAGGAGGGAGAGAGGCTCACTGTGTGCCTCTGCTCCTGCTGTCGCCATTGCTCCTGCCAGTTTGCTCTTGCTGGTTTGCTGTTTTCTGCTGCCATGAATGGCTTCCCTCTGCCATGTGCCACTCTGCCTTGGAGCCCGCTGAGTATGGACTGAAACTTTCACAAACCATAAACTAAATAAACCTTTCCTTCCTTAACTTTGGGTTTGGGTGTCTGCAGTGTGATGATCACATCAAATGATACTACTTTGTGTTTTGTTTTGGTTTGGTTTTTTTGAACCGGGGATTGAACTCAGGCCCTTGTGCTTGCCAGGGAAGCATGTATTCCACTGAGCTGTCTTCCCGGCCCCAAAGCATCACAGTTTGCTTTTTTTGGCAGAACCAAGGATTGAACTTAGGCCCTTGCACTTGCCAGGCAAGCACTTATTTGACTGAGCTATCTCTCCAACCCCCTGCATTGTGTTCTTAAAATCAGCTAAGAGTGGACATTAAATGGCCTCCTCACAGGAGCAGACATGCGAGTAATTGTAAGATGTGGTGAATGTGCTCGTTAGCTTATTGTGCTCCTCTTCACAAAGGTACACATATTAAAACTTCATATTTCATGCTTTTTTATCAATTATACCTTAAACATGAAAGGTAAATAGAAAATTGAACATTTACCAGATAAAACACGGTGAATTATAAGTAATCCAGTCTGCCCTGAGTCCTGAGCTCATAAAGACCACTGTGTCTGAATGAGACAGTCTCATAGCCACAGGCCAGAGCTAGTCACTTCTGCTTGTTTACACTTTATACTTCAATACAAGTGGTATCTACTTATAAATGTTTAACAATGACCTCAAATAAAATGGGGTTCAAATTTAAAATATTTATGCATTTTGTATTTCTGTGACATAAACACCCCCACTCCAGTCAATTTAAAAATATTCATCTGATATCCCAGAGACTAGGATTTGGAAGAGAAGTATACAATGAACTTTGCTGATCCAGCATGAGTTAGCTCTAGTACGATGTTCAATGTGAAGGAGTAAAAATAGCCATAAGTGAAAATACTGGCTCACAGTTTGTCCCTGCTTTAAAACAGCCATGAAAGTTGGTTCTCCTTGTCTCACAGCATTGTAGAGGAGTTGTCATTAGCTGGACTACCTTCACTGTTTGCACCTAAAGCCCTCAGAACCATGGTGCATCAGAGGAATCACTCATTTAGATTCTTCTAGTTGCATCTTGATGTTATTACTTCCCTTGCAATACCAGAGATGGAACCCAGGAAATTGATACTCTTCTACTTCTCCCAGTCCTTTCTTAATTTTTATTTTGAATCATTGTCACACTAAGTCACTAAATTGCGATTCTCCTGCCTTATTCTCCCTTTCAGTCTATAACTTTATGTACCCTACATCACAGAGAGATGTTCACCTGTTTTGCATTTTCAATACACATAAAGGAGACAATAGCTGTTCTTGGGATCCCTGACTCGGAGATCAAGAAAGCTACAATTGTTCATAGCATTCTGTGCTTAGGACAGACTAAGGAAGGGTGTCCAGACTTTTAGTCTGTCTCCATTCAAGATTTTCCTCTGACCTTATCAAATATATACACTACCATTTTCAGAAGGTCAGCTTTCTAATCTTCCTGCTTTCATTTCTGTGTCACAGGTCCTTGCTGGCATGGCTGAGTGACCAGATATTGCTGAGAGGTCAGGGGAGACAGTGTCCTATAGTTTCTCTGTCACCACTGTAGAAATCACAGTGTATTCAGCATGGATTCTCTATCTGCTTAGGGAACTTGGGAGAATTCTGGTGACTTCCTCATTTTTCTTGTGACATTGCCTGGATAAATTAATTCTGAAGTGACTGGTCAGAGGTTGTTAGATCCATTAGAAGCATGAGTATATATGTGAATAGTAATGGGATCCCATTTGCAAAAAGTGGTTAGAACAGTCTGCCTAAGACAACACCATTGCTTGTTGTGTCTGTGTCCTAAGTGTCATTGTATGACTTTCCATTTAATGGAAGAAAATATTCAAATGATTGTACTGATATCGTATTTTAAACTGCCCATGCCCTAGACATGTATTTAGTCTGACTTAGCAGAGTGTAATTGGTTAGCTACAAGTCTCTTCGTAAGGGAGACACCAGTGCTCAAATTTCATAAAATATAAGGGAGAGTTGCCTGTTGAACTCTTCAAAGATCATCGGTGATTAGAAAAACCCTCCTCTACTGACATGTGGAGAAAGTGACAATGCTGGAAAGCACCAGCTCTTGATTAGAAACACAAGATCCTCCTCCTCCCTCTCATTTTCATACTGTCACACCCTCTTTCCATGTAGCATAGCTTCAAAACAGTCACTCAGGGACTGGTTTCTAGATTTTTCTGTATTGAGTTTGACAGTTGAGGCTTAATGATAAGTAACCTGCCTGCAGCAGAAATAACTTTATCTTGTGCAATATGGTAAGCCTTTGCCCTGGTGGTAGGAGGAGTGAGAGAAACAGTATTGATTAAAGAATTTTATATAAATATGTTGCAGCACAGGTACCACAACTATACCTGTGCTTATAAAACTGCAGCAGCCTCCAAGATTCATTCTACAATTTTTTGAAGCCATAACATTTGCTATTTGACATATTTAAAAGGGAAGATAAAATTTTTTAAAACATGGACTTGAATCCATGCAGTTTATTTTTCCATCTTCTAGAAACAGATCCTAAGACTGAGACTTAAATTCAGGCAATATATGTGAGAGGTGACACCAGAAAGCACAGCAGAAAAGTAAGTGAGGGAAAAGGCAAGGTGAAAAGGCCATCTAGGAGAGGTACAGGAGGACAGGTGGTTATTGTGCATTCTGTCTACCTGAAATCAAGTGAAATACAGTGTAAACCTACCTCTAAAGAAGAAGCTTGAGTATTCGCTGTCTTTCTTCACTCTGTAGTTTAAGGTAGCTCTTGCATGCCATAAAAACAAAACCATGTGGGCTTGCCCCGAACACCAGGTGGATACCCCGGGCAGAGACACACCCCTCCAGTGTGTGCAATAACAGCATCCACACTGCCTGTGAAGTTTGGAATGCCCAAAAGGATACACAGATTCTGATAGGATCTGCTGCAACACAGCTGGCTGGAGCATGGGTGAGTGTGACAACAAGAAGCCAAAAACGCAACAACTAAGGAATCAAAAAGCAAGAACCAAGTGTGCATAGTGAAGAGTAACAGCAGCAGCTGAGTCAGCCACAGACACCCAGCCTGGCCTCTCCCTCGTGGGAGCTTCCCTGACACCCATTTATCAACAGGTACACAGGCCACAAGGCTACACCCAGCCATGTGCTTTTCAGAAAGGGTTAAACATATCTGTCCTGTTGCCAGCATCCTCAGAGATAGACTACTTTAAATGTAAACTGATAGTGTCCCCTAAGCACCTGTGTACGAGAAGCCTATGGAGAAGCACATTATGTTGCGCAGAGATACTCGTAATGTGTCAGTGCTCGAATAGACAATTGATACACTAAAGGAACAAGTAGCTGTGGACTTCTAGTTAAAATGGGTGGATCAATGATAGAGGACTTTGGATGGACAGAGGCATTCTTTTTTTAATAAAAAAACTGCATTTACATAGAAGGATTCAGAATGTCAACAAAACAACTTTCTTTTGCTATTACAGAGTGGTATTCAGTTAACAGAATAACAAATTATTTCACATAAGGTGCATCAAGGCAAGTGAAGATTAAAAACTACCATCCCCATATATAACTAATTTTTGCTGTGCATCAACATGAACCTGCTTTAACTTTCCATGACAATTTACAACCCCTATATTATACCAGGCAAGGTTAGTGGCTATTGAAAATACCACCTGAACAGGCTAACTAGAGACACAATTGGTAATGTACTAACCAAACAAAAACACAACAAAACAAAAAATACATTTTAAAAACAACAACCTTACATTTCAAATTTTTCTTCAAAAAGGAGTCAGTTGTGTACAGGGGTGTTAAATGCTTTATAGTCAAGAAAAAAACCTGTGCTAGAACCAACTTATTCATCATCATCCTCTTCTTCACTCTCCTCCTCCTCTTCATCTTCTTCCTCCTCTTCATCCTCATCTTCCTCATCCTCTTTCTTTTTGCTTTTCTCAGCCTTAACAACTCCCTTGTTTGCTGCATCAGGTCTTCGTCTAGCCCGGCAGGTGGCGATGCCCTTTCCAGACTTCTCCTTTAGCTTAGCAGCCTTCTTCTCCTATGGCTTCTTGTCATCTGCTGCAGTATTATTCCACATTTCTCCAGTTTCTTTGTGACATCACCAATGGAGAGGCCAGGATGTCCTCCTTGGGTGATGATCAGAACAGAACAAGAAGGAGACTGAAGGGGACCTCGTGGATACATTGGGATCATTGAACTTCTTTTTTGTTTTTCCCTTTGGAAAATATGTTTTCATTTCTCTTTCATAACAAGCCTTGTCCACCTTTTCCATGATTTCAAAGTTTCCTTTTTCTTTAGCAGACATGGTCTTCCACCTCTCTGAACACTTCTTGAAAGAAAATTTTGAGAAGTTAATGGAAGCATCTGAGTGCTTCTTCTTGTGTCCCTCTTGGCAAGTTTGCCCAAAGAATGCACAAGATGGCATCTTGCCTCTTGGCTTCTTAGGATAGCCTTTGCTCGTGTTTATTTGTTTTCTTTAGTGAGGTACAGAGTCGCCCAGTGCCTGTCCAGCTCTCACTTGACCCAGCACTGTCTCTGTGGAGCTCAGTGTACTGCAATCGGTGGAGGCATTCTTAATTACTATGAGATTAGTTTCCCTTCCAAGCATTTGATTAAGAAACATATCTCCATTTTTGAGAGTCATAATGAAAATTATTACATTGAGATCTCTGGGAACCCAGCTACAAATATACCTATTTATTGTTTAACTTAGTATTCCTAACATTTATGACCAAACAATCCCTTAAGTGATGTTTAACCTATTTTCTTCATTACCTCTTAAAATGTAACAGTTGGCATATGAAAGTAAGTATATGTAGCATATATTAAAAGAAACAACAATAACTTATTAAATACCTGTGCACCTATCATACAATCTATGAATAAAAATTTTGCCAGCACATTGTCAGTTACATGTTCTTCCTCCTTTTAACACTCAGAAATAACTAACTTCATGCTAAATTGTGTATTTATCCATAGGTATCTATTTTTAAAAATTATATTTAGCACAGGTGACAGATGAACAACTAATGTATTATTTTTTTGACCTTTCCAAATATTTTTATTTTATTTTATTGAACTACAAATGTCAATCAGACAGTTTCAAGACACCTTAACAATACAGATTCGAAAAATTAATACATTGCAAACTGTTTTCACAATGTTTTGGTATTGTACAAGGTGCACACATGATATTATATTTATAGATATTATTTTAGCAGATATCTCTTATCAGTGAATTAAGAGTGTAGCTGCTCACTTGTCTTATTTTTTATACCTGAATTACATCAAAAATTCAGTAATTATTTTCCAAGTGGATGACCGTAGTACTAGAAGCCGACATAATATCCTGTCCAACCACCATTAGTGCAGATCTTGCCTTTCATAGAATTATGTAGAAGCACAGAGTTATCTATCCCAACTGTACTGTCTATACACACACATCATGATTTTTTCTTTCTACACCCCTTCCTTTGTCCACACCTGTCAAAAGTGGGCACTCCATTGACATTCAACTAATTTAGGTGCTTGAACTTGACAACACAATCCAACATAATCCAGCATTCCACAACAATAGTGAGTTATCTGAAAAAGTTGTTGACCATAGCCATTTATAGCTCAGCTTAATATTGCGGCCCCACGATGTATACTTCATTTTTATACTTTTCTGCTGGATGGTTAAGACCTAGATAGATCAAGACTTATATACCAATACATGAACTTTATATTTCCTATGTGGTCAGTGAAGTCCTCTCAGGGTTTATCTTGTAGTCCTATACATTATTCTGTAGTTCCTTTGTCTGTGTCATCCATGTGGATGAGTCACGGCCAATGCTTGACCACTTTGCTCTCTGTGAGAGCTTGAGAGAAAGTTTTCTCTTCATGTGACTCTCCCCAGGCACACTATAGAACTTCAGTCTCTTTCCTCTGTGGCTCCATAATCTCCTTGTTCAGAAAATTTGGAGCTCACCTGAGTTTCATGATGTTGCAGTACAGGTTCTCCTATGTCCTGAGTCTTCGCTGACCTTGAAAGGCTAGGGCCAAAATGTTGGCTGACCTTGTGGCTCTTCTATTTCTCCAACTCTGACTTGTGATCTTAGGTTGTTAACCATCCAGAAGAAAAGCTGATTAGTATCCTGCAGCTTATGCCATTCACTTTGCCTTATCTGACTCAATTGATTTTAGTTGTTGTACGTTTCCTTTTGTATTTCTGCTTTTCACTTGTTGTGCTAGGGAGACTATACGATATTTACACATGTGTGTCTGGTTTATTTCACTTATGAGTATATGTTCAAGTGGCATCCACTTCAGTATAAATGCTTCAAACTTATCATTCTTAATAGCTGAGTAATACTGCATTATATAGAAATACCACATCTTGAGATTTGTGAAAACATCATGAGAACTACTTCTAAAACTTAGTGACTTCTAAATTTTATTTTTTAATATCATATTCCTGATTCAATATATTACTGCATATAGCATGTAACTCAGAGTATTTCTTTTATTTCTGAAAAATTTTATTGTAAACATATTTGAATTGTTTTTCTGTTGTTTAATTGATACACATTTGAGATTTTTCAGGCTTTTTCTATTATGAGCAATGGTCCAATAATTTTTGTGCTTGTTTCCTGGTGTACATGTGCGAAACTTTATACTTTTTTTATTTTTAAAGAATACAAAATAGTGACAGAAAGAAAACTAAAAACAATACAAGATTTCACTAAACAAAGAAATAGGAATTTAACAGTAACTGCTGTATTACACGATGTTATCTTCAAATTAGTTGCTCAGATTACCAGACACAAATGCCTTTGTGTGTGTAGATTTGTTTAAAGACATAAAACAATAGCAAAGAAGTTATAAGACATTCATAAGAGGAAAAAATCAGAGTAAAAAAATTAAGCATTAACTGCTCCTTTCA
>PVKA01031200.1:0-26519 GCA_004027165.1 Ctenomys sociabilis
TCTTCTGGATGGTTAACAACCTAAGATCACAAGTCAGAGTTGGAGAAATAGAAGAGCCACAAAGCCAGCCAACATTTTGGACCTAGCCTTTCAAGGTCAGCGAAGACTCAGGACATAGGAGAACCTGTACTGCAATATCATGAGACTCAGGTGAGCTCCAAATTTTCTGAGCAAGGAGATTGTGGAGCCACAGAGGAAAAAGACTGAAGTTCTATAGTGTGCCTGGGGAGAGTCACATGAAGAGAAAACTTTCTCTCAGGCTCTCACAGAGAGCAATCTGGTCAAGCATTGGCCATGACCACCACATGGATGACACAGACAAAGGAACTACAGAATAATGTACAGGACTACAAGATAAACCCTGAGAAGACTTCAATGACCACATAGGAAATATAAAGTTCATGTGTTGGTATATAAGTTTTGATCTACCTAGGTCTTAACCATCCAGCAGAAAAATATAAAAGGGAAATGTACTCTTACTGGGCAGAAATGGTATGCATTTGTGCATGAAGTTTACATAAGCTGATTTTTCTTTATTTAGACTGTAAATATTTATTAAACCAAAGATTGAGAGAAACTAATATAACCCAAACTAACATAATACAAACTAATGTAGTAGAAAATTATGTAACAAAAACTAATGTAATAGAAACTAAAAGGACATTTTTATGCTTCGGTAACTAATTTTTCATTGGACATAAGATCACCGTTTGGTGAATTGCTACTAGATAGTGTAAAAAGCTTTTAAAATATTTGCATTTAACTGCTATACAACTTTAAGTTAATTGAAAATTAGAATTTTGCCTTTTTCTTTCTTTATTTTTTTTGGAGGGTCTGGCAAGTGCAGGGTCCTGAGTATCACAAAAAAAATTCACTGTATAGTCTAGGTCAACCTTTTATCTGAAATGTAGTCCAGTTTAGCCTTAAAGTTGTGATCTTATGTCTCAATTTGCCAAGTGCTAGGACTCACACATTGTACTATGACACTTGGTAGATAATTTTTTTGCTTGTACATAATGCTTCTAGCAGAATTAACTCATTCAGTGTTCCATAACTATATCCTTTATTTTGTTTTAGTTTTACTGCATTTTATAATGATTTATAGTTTGTTTATTTTGGATATCTCACAACAACATACTTGTCTTCCAAGAAGAAACAAGGCAGCTTTTGATCTTTGTATATACTGATTGTCAAAACCCATATGAAGCCCTTCTCCTGCTTCAACTATCACAATAAGATGTTAAAAACACAGTGTTGTACAAAACATACTCTATTTCTTGCAAAGTTTAATATTAAATAATGATACATAAAGATACAATTTATTTTATGGAGCATAAGCCATTACCATGAGGTTAAACACAATGGCCTCCAGAATATCATTCACAATGTTTTACATGATATTCAGAAGCAAAGTTAAGCATTTGAGATTTGTGCTCATTGTAGACAAATTATTTTTATTTATATTCACTTAAAATTATTCTGTACTTTGGACAACTTGTCCAAAGGGCTTAGAGAGTTAACTTATGATCCATAGAGTAATTCTTCAAATAATATGTTCTGTGTGAGATACATAATCAAAGTGATTTCTGTTTTGAAAACATATAGAATGGAAAATATTTGCATGAGACATATGGATGATTTGCAAGTGAATCTTGGTTTCTACATGATAATTCATTTTATAGAAACTCAAATATTCTATTATATCCCCACAACTAACATATTCGGACCTCTGCTGTTGCATGAGGACAAACAAGAGGAAAGCATTTAAACTTACATAGGTTCAAAACCATAAAATCGTGTCTATAAAATACTCTATAATACCATTGATATTACTCATATTTTTTCAGAAGAACAATAATAGAGAAAATCAGTCATGGGGATCAAGTATATTTACCAGAGAATGTTGGGTAATTTTTGATAAATTAACTGTATTTCTGTACATAGAAAAAGAGAATGTATCCTATCTCTAAGAATGTGACTCTATTTACTGAAGTTCCCTTCCAATGTCTTAAATAATTTCAATTTCTCAAACATTTTTCTAGTTCCCAAAAATGTTCAATATCTGCTCTATAATTATGCATGATCATCATTCATTCCAAATATTTTACAAAATATTCATTGTAATACAGCCAAAAGAGGAGGTAAACCAGGCAGAAGAGGGCCTAGTTTTCCATTTTTAAGTTTCTTTTTAGATGAAGTAATTGGCAACACTGCATTAGCAGGAAGGACAGATGTATTTTGCCATAGTATGATGCTGTCTTGAAAAAATGTTGTAACATGCAGCCTATGTTGCCTCCGCCTCCCTCTCTTTATGTATCTGGGAGCATTTCATCTAAATCATCACTTGTTGGACAGTCCTTTGTGAATCATAATCTGCTCTGATACCACTATCAGTGAAAATGGTGCTGTCAACATTTATGTCAATGCTGAGGCTGTAATTTTTGACAGTAATGTTCCCGGGCTTGATCTAAAACTCTCTGTTCACATTGACAGAGCTGCCTGTCAGTCCCTTCTCCCTGACACTTCTAAGTGACTAAGGACTTGGTGGGATTCACTCTAGGATAAACAATCTCATTCCAAGTTTTCCATTAGGTGCACAGCTCATAGGGAAGCACTGTCCACGTTAACAACGAATGAATGAGTATAGGAGAGCAGTCACTCAGGTTGTCCTTAAGTCACTGGATAATGTTCATCGTAGCTAAAGAAATAAGATGCACCAGTGCTAAGTTTTTCCTGAAAGTTGAGCCTTGTCAAGATCTAGTGAAACTAGAAACTCCATTAAAGAACATGGCTTGCTTTGTGCTTTAAAGTACAAAATTATGCTTTAACATTTTGTGATTTGAAAGATTAAAGTGCTTCATTCTGAGCAGTTCTTCTAGATCATATTCATCACTGTGCCCCAAGCTGCTGTGTTCCTTTCTTCCTCAGTTCTTTGTTCAAATACTTTATCCTCTTAGACATGACTTCCATTTCTCTAAAATTATTAGATTAACAAAATTTAAAGAAGTTAGACATAACACAAAGCCAAAAAATACTGGCAAAACTCATTATTCACATATTGCTTATGACACTGTAAATAGGTGTAAGCCTTTTCATAAACAATTTGAGATTGTACAAAAAAGGAAGAAAAAAATATACATATCCTTGCCTGTAATTCCACACTTGGGAATGCATTGTGAGGGGATAATTTTCAGTAAGATAAAATGTATGTGCACAGAAGCAGTCATTGTAGCATGATTTCCAATAGTTAAAGTTAGTTATAAGTATGGTCTATTAGTTAAGCCTGTATTACTTTAGATTGATTATATTGTATAAAACGTTTAAAGATATATAGTACTCTCTACTATTTTTTTATCACCATACTCTTCAATGTCCATTCTTAGCTAATATTTCTCTGCTATAAACATCTCTGAACACATTTGTGTACTGTCCCAGGTTATGTAACTCCTCAGAGAATTCAGGCAAAATAGCAAATTTTGTTCTATAGAATGCATTTGACTTCATCGTTTTTCCTATTAGACAGCAATCCCTCTGTGCATAAGAATCGTAACTTTTATCTCTGTATTCTTGGGGTCTGGAACACACCAGAATATTAAAAAGTATACATTGGCTTGTTTAAGATTGAAAAGAAATGTTAAATTCTTTGTTCATAACAAAGCAAATTTGGAGAACATCTAAAATGTAAAATATGAACATTTAAAATATAGAGATAAATTTAATATATGTCGAATACGAAAACAAAAGTAAAGGTATAAAAAGCAGGAAAATGATAAGAATTTATATTGATGTGAGTACAGATATTCAAAGTTTTATCATTTATCATTCTGGCATAAATACAAAATATAAATGATATGGTCAATAAGTGCATATAATGTTTTTATGAATCAGGTTGTATAAAATAAAATACTTGTTTCTTCACTTTTTAAATTTTTATTTTCCATATTTATAAGGTTGGACTCCTTGACAAATTAATACATTTATCCAAGGGCTTACTTCCACTTTTTCAAAGTTTACATATTTATGTAAACCTCAAAATATTATTTCTACAGTGAGAAACTGTATGTATACAAAGAGGATATTTTAATTACTTAGAGATTGTGTTTAAGTTCCACCTGCCTGCATCCAGTCTCAAACATGGCTTCAAAGATAGACCCCTGCCATATTTCCTAGTAGAATTCCAAGTGGTCATTTTATATTTATGCCCATCTCCACACCTATACCTACATACACAATAAGATACAACCTTCTAGTACATGCATTTTCTCTATGACATTCATAGAAAATACGAAGCTCTTCAGAAGACTCCTAAGATCACAGACAGTACAGCAGTCTACCTCAACTGTATTTTTCCTATGCATAAATAGCTGTTACAAAGTTAAATTTATAAATTAAACACATAAGACATTAACAGAAGGGCCAGTGAGATAGCTCAGCGGAATAAGAGCTGAAGTAGGCAAGTGGAGGGCCCGGGGTTCAATCCCTGGCACTACAGGCCCCGTTGCCCCGCTCCTGTCTCTGCCACCATGCCTAGTTTCAGTGGCTGGCACAGTGTGCCTGCATGCTTGGCATGTGTTACCAGGGATCAAGCTCAGGTCCTTGAGCTTACTAGGCAGGTGCTTAGGCCACTGCGCTACCTCCCTAGTCCTTGTGACAGTTATAAATAAAACTGTTACAAACATTTATGGTACATTTTTTTCCGAACATAAGTTCTCCTTGCTTTTGAATAAATATTTAGGCAATATGTAAGTGTAATTAACTTCCTAAGAAATTGTCTTCAAAGGGACTGCGCCACTTTTTGTCCCTATTAGCATGGTTGCTGTTGGTCTATATTCTCAGGCACACTTTGTTTTAGAGATTTTTCTTTTCCCAATGTAATCAGTGGGTAGTGGAACTGCACTTTGAGTTCATTTGAATTTCAATGCTCGATGCGTTGACCCTCTTTTAAGGTTTTCTCACCATTTGGATTTCCGGTTTAAGGGTTTCAGCTCTGCTTTTATCTTCCTACATCCAGTCTCAAGCTTGGGGCTTCTGCTCCTGTGATGTCCGCATACTTCATGATAAATAAACCCTGAGTCCTCAACACGTGCTTCATGATGAGGTTGAACAAATTGTCTCTGATTTTGGATGTCTTAAAACTTCTTATTGAAGAAGCATTTGGGAAATGCCTGTGAATAGCTATAAGGAGTGAAAACAAACTAGGGGGCCCTCAGAAAATCAGGTGCTTCACTCCCTAAAGCCTTTGCTGTTCTCAAGTTCAGTGGAGTCCGTCTTTGGGCAAAGCAACAGCCTTGTCATCCTCTCACCTGGTTATGCACTATTTTAATGTAATCTACTATAAAACTCATATAGAGAAAACTGGAGTTAATAAACCATAAAATATTTTGGAAGGCATTTACTCCCTTTTCTCTTGCTCAGACAAATTGTGAATAAATATTCTATGCCAAAACAGTTACTGAAAGTTACTATGTATATGATAGTATGTTAGTTGCTCATTAAAAATTTGTGGAACTGTAAAGATAAATACACAACACTATACAATCTAAATAAATTCCATTATGTATATTAAGTCATTCACATGTTTCATGTCTAAAAGTTGCACTGGGACTTTTTAAATGGCATGCTAGATATAGTAGATGGTAGAAAAGATGAAAACCATGAGTCTGTGACTTAGATTGGAAAATGTATGTGTGTAAAATAGTATATATATATATATATATATATATATATATATATATATATTTATATATTAAAATTGTCATATTATATATTTATACTTGCTCAAATTCAACAACTGGCTTTAATTTCAGGAAATTACTTCCCAGTGGAAATGGACCATTGTAATTGCATAATACAAGGGTAGGCTAAAAACTATAATTTCTTTCTTGAGCCAAAACAACAGTGGACATGAGGATCATCAGAGAAAAGTCAGTGAAGAAACTGAATGTTCACTAGGTCCCAAGAGAACTTCTGTAACTCAGCAAAGGATGAGTGAAGAGCGAAGTCAGTAGCTAAGCCAAATTCAGGTGAGAGACAGGGGAGACCGGCAAGGTAGGATTCCATGGTGCGCACAACATACCAGCAGGGAATCAATGCATGTAGAATTAAAATGGTAAGCTGAAGACGGTATTGAGAACTCATGGCCTGAATTTTTTTTCTTTTTTCTCCTTTTTACTTTTATAGATTTCATTGACCACTTTGCATTCTTCTACATGGTAATCTGAACAGTTAATTTGAAGACAAAAATATGGAACATAACAATTATTGAATTCTCATTATTTGTTCAATGCAATTCTGTATCAGTGGTAATGTTTGGTTGTTTTTGATTGTGTGGTTTCTTTTTTATGTGTGTGTGTGTGTGTGTGTGTGTGTGTGTGTTTGTGTGTGTGTTTTTGTGTATGGTACCAAGGATCGAACTCAGCACCTTGCACTAGCAAGGCACTTATGCCATTGACCTATATCCCTGACTTTTTATGATTTTTTTTACTTGCTTAAAAAAATAACATTCAGAGCTGGGCATCAGTTTTCTGAGGGAAAATATGATCTTCCTATGGACTGATGAGAAAATATACAAGGACAGATTTTTTAAATAAGCTTATGTTTTTGACTTTGTCAAAATAAAAGCAAAATTGCAGCATCTAAGGAAAAAAGATTTTGACAACCACTGAACCATAAAGCCTGTCCCATAGAAAAAAACTAGTGTTGCTTAATGTGTTCATATAGAACAGATGCCAGGATTTGAATGGGAGATAACAGGATGTTCAGCTAAAATATTCTGAAAAAATATTTAACTTGATAGAAACGAATAAAGTTAGATATTGATGGACATGATTGAAAGATAAGTAAAGGCTGTGGTTAGTTGTGATACAACATTCAGGGATTTGACACAAAAATTGATGCTACCCCTTAGTATGCATTTTCTCTCCACCTGTCCTCCAAGATCATAGTGTTTTTTACTGGAACAAATCTAGTAATTTCCAACCTGTAATTATATAACTCCCTCCACTTCCCTAAGGAGAAAGCTCACATCATATGTGTAATAATATACAAATAAATATAAGCAACAGTGGAGTTGGTCCTCTAAGCTTTTAGAGAGCTGATAAAATTTGATTAAATTCTTTTGTCGTTATTATGTTTTCATCACCTCTGTCATCATGTCTACACTTCTGAACTCCACCTGGGAGCAGCTGTAACAAGGTATCACAAAACTGGCTTTTTTCTCTCTAATTCCAATCTGCCAGGAGCAGCAGACGTAGGAAATCTCAGGAGAAAATCCCTTGTCATACTATTTACTGCCCAGTTTTTCAAACCCAAGAGGTTTAGCTTCTAGTAGTTTCCAGAGTTTCAAATAAGCTTACCAGTTTGGGGCTATTTATCTGTAATAAACTTCTACATATTCAGCATAAACACTATGGGTTTGCAGCTTAGAGCATGCTGATGAACAGTCTTGTAGGATTTCAGTTAGAGGGTAGTTCACCGTACAGAGGATGCAACATGATTCCCCTAGTCTGCTGTTACTAATATTTACAGTGAGAATTATATCACGCACAGCTAAAGAGACCTTGGAGATAATCTGATTTAATGAGTTCATTTTGTAGAAAGGTTTGAAAATGAGTTACCCAAGATCATATAGTTATTTTGTAGAAGAATTGAAATAGGAATGAGGTTTTATAGCTCTGCAAGGCATATACTCCATTCAAAAATTGAATTGAATTCACTTCAAGAGAAACTCAGAGCTGTTCTACAAAAGAGTAAAAAGCATAATATTTTTCCTCAATAGCCTTGCACTGTCTACGAGGTACATAGGCAAAGGAGATTATTCTTTCTGACTACATATGATTCTAACTTAAATGGAATCCACGAAAATAACCAACAGATGAAGGCCTACTACAGAACCCTTAATGAAATGTTCCATTAAGTTGAGCTTTGAGGAATGGTAAGAACATGTGTTCAGGAGGAAATATTGTCTTAAAACACGTAAGTATTGATGTTTTGGGCCCTGGCTTAAAATAATCAGACTTGGGATCATATATGCACTGTAATAAAGGCAGGAGAAACTGTATAACATCCTAATTTTTAATTATTCAGAATAAAAATTTGGAAGGGTATTTTGTACACTTAGAGTGTTCTTTGGGATTACCAAACTGTCCTAAAATAACAGAAAGGTATATATGCCATAGACATATTGAATTGCTTAACAAAGTATCATATATTAGCACTCTAGCTAACACACACACAAAAACATTTATTCTGCAAAGTTCCAACACTGGGAAATCCAAAAGCACCAGATTAATTTTCTTTTTTTTCTTTCTTTTTTTCATGGTACCAGGGATTGAGCTCAGGACCCTCCACTTGCCAGGCAAGAGTTTATTCTACTGCACTATTTCCCTAGACCCAAAGCAATAGATTAAGGGTCCAGAGATTAAGGGTCTTGTCTGTCAGAGATGAGTTATACCTCTGTCCTTAAATGTTGGAAGAAGAAAGTAGCAATCTGTGGTCTCCTTTGTAAAGGAAATAATCCAAGCATAAGAACTCCAATTTCATGACCCAGTATGAGAGCACTGATTCATCTGTACCATATTTCCTCCCAAAATACTCTACTTTCTGCCAGTTTTAGCTTTTCCCTCTTAAAATATTTTTGAATCTTGAAATATTTACTACTCCCAGAAAAATTATAAATAATTCTTACCGCAAGAAGAACAAGCCAGCTCACATTTAATAGAAAATATACAAATAAACATAATGCTCACCATTCAAGTACATTCAGGAATGATGCCATTCCCATTACAAAGCCTAGAAAATCTCAAAGTTCTTGAGACATTTACTCAGAAATATCCTGTCTTAGTGCATCATGGGAAATAATCCTAGATTAGACACTGCTGTAGATGTTCTTAACAAATAACAGGGTGATCAAGTGTAGAAGTACAAAATGTTTCTAAAGAACTTAGACTGCAAAATTTAGTCAAAAGAAAAAACTTACTGAGTTGCAGAGAAGGACAGGAGAGGGAGTGGGGGAAAGATTTATCTATGTATGTAAGCGGGATGGTTTGGACAACTGTCCTGAGCATTTCTGCTGGTCTATGGAAAGGAGCAGATATTACTTAATTTGTTTTGTCTCCTTTTTTCAATTGTACATTTTCTCATCTTAATTTCTTATGCACTGATTTCTTTCTTTTTTATTATCCCAATTTTTCATGCAAATATCTGGTGACTTGAATAAATGGTTGGAAGATAACACTATGTATTACAGCAAATATTGTGAAATTCATATTACTTTTTTAAGTGAAATTCTGTATCACTCCTAATTTTTTCTATTATAATTCCAATTTGTAGTTTCTTTAAGGAATAAAAAAAGAATTTAGGCACCCCAAGCAAAAACTTAAAACTATTTATCAAATATTCTGTCCAATACAAGTCAAATTAAGTCAGACAGCCAATTAAAGTATACTAGGCATGAACAGATGCAAGAAAATCTTAGACATCAAGAAAGAATCATTTGACACGACGATATGACACAAACCATAGGCCAATAAAAGATGATAAAATAATTTGTGTAACAAAATTTGCAAGTATAAGACATGAAGCAAGGCATAAGAGATATAAAAGTGACCTAAATAAGTTTAAAAAAGGATAACGACCAGGGTTATAATTTTAAAAATAACTACTGGTAGGGTGCAAGTAAAAGCAGATAAGACAGAAGAAATAGCAAAAGAAACTGCATGAGAGAGAGAGAGAGTGATGTGAGACATGAGGAACCTAGACTAACCATTACCACCACCATCATGTCAAAAAAGCAGGTGAAAAAAAGTCAGCAAGAAATAATTTCCTTTTCCTCATCCCACTTTTTCTTCTATACAGATTTTTTTCTCTTTCATAGGTTCTAGTGTCCCTTTCAGATTTTATTTACACTGTCAGGTTCTTGCACTAGTGAGAGAACGTGATGTATGCACATGCAGGTTTGAGGTATTTCACTTATAAGTACAGGATAGCTTGGATAATTGTATTGCTGATTTCTTATGTTCTGGTGAAAGGAGCAGTTAATTCTTAACTTCTTATTTTCCCTTTGAGTTTTTTTCTAACTTATTTATTTTTTAGACAATTTTGCATGTTTATATCTGATAATCTAAACAACTTTGAAGACAACATCATGCAACACAACAACCATCGTTGAATTCCTAATATTTTGTTTAATGAAATTCTGCATCATTTCTATTTTTTCATGTTTTTTGATTTCTCTTTAAAAAATTAAAAAAGAAGCAACAATCAGCTTTGATAAAACCTATAATGAAAATTATAAACCCACAAATCTAAGATCCTCAATGACTTTCAGTAAGAAGAAAAGCAAAATGTGTCACATCATACCACCTCACAACCAAATTTCTCAAAACTAGTGATAAAATAAAAAATTACAGTAGCCAGAAGAGAAAAAATCATATGTTTCAAAAATGAAGGTGAAGTAATGACACATACCTGCTCTATAAGATAAAAGAAATCCTTTAGAAAAATAGAAAGTAATAAAAACAGAAATATGACTGTACAAAGTAATAAAAACTGGAACTCAGAACTAAGTGAGAAAAGAAAATATACTGGGGTACCTCGGTTGATGATGATTCCATTTGCTCACATAAGCATTTGGCAAAGTTTGCGTCCTTTCCTGGGCTCCACATCTAGGGTGAAACCCGAGGGCAGCTATTCTCCCTGCACACATAAGCAGCAACACATCCATCTTCCCCAAAATTATGGAAAGAACTAGGTTTGCAACAAAGAAAAACACTGTGGATAGATGGATAGGTAGATGATGTACAGACAGATATATAATTACTTTTCAAATAACAAAGTCATTTTACTTCACATTTTGTAATGTATGAGCTAAATGTATGGTGAAGCAGGCACTTAGTCTACTGAGCTGTCTGGTAATCTAAACAACTACGTTGAAGACAACATTATGTAGTACAATAACCATTGTGGAATTCCTATTATTTTGCTTAAAATAAGAACTGGGCTAGCAAGATAGGTCATTGGACTAAGTGCTTGCTTACTCAAAAGTAGGGATCAGGTTTTGATCCCCTGCATCACAGGCCACCCTGGCTCCCCTGATGGGCGTGCTGAGCTGGCCACCAAATCTGGGTGCGGTGGTGCACATCTGTAATCATAGAGCTGGGGAGGCTGAAAACAGGAGGATCACAATGAGGCTGACCTGCATAGAGAGACCCTGTACCAAACACAATATATATATATATATATATATATGAAAAGTAGAGCATACTACTGTAATGGTCTTATAATAGAAGTAAAGTTTTATACTGTATCCTGAAATTCAATCCAGATAAAGAGCTCTAAACACCAGTTCCACTGAACATTACAAAAAAAGTGCTGTGTCTAGTAATTTAAGAAATATGGTAAGAGAAAATAAAAAAAAGTACTATAAATGAAAGAGGAAGAAACAAAAATATGAGATAAATAAAAAACAAGTTTTATGATGGTGGATCTCAGTCTGAATTCACATTAAGTCTAAACTCTCCTGACAAGAGGCAAGTATTAGATAACAAGTCAGGCAAAAATACATAAGAAAGGAACATTAAATATAAAACTATAGCAAGATTCTAAGTAAAAGACTATCAAAAATAGGTCATATTAAAACTAGGAAATAATATAACTTATAATGATTATATTAATAACAGTGAAGGTAGAGTTCAAGTAAAGAAATTTATGAGACAAATATATTATTTTATAATGATAAATGGGTTGATCACCCAAGGACATAAAATCACTTTTTCCAGAAAAAGAAAATTTCCAGAAAATTTCTAGGTTAAGTCACTTTTCTCATTGTAGAGCTAAATTAAGTTCATACAAAAGTTGTCTCAGCTACTTTTGGGACAAAATACCTGGCATCCCAAATTAAGGGAGGAAAGGTTTATTTAGCCCACAGATGTGGAGGGTTCACTCTGTAAGGCTGGCTCCCAGGCAGAACATCTCGTGGCAGCAGCTGTGCTTCTAGCCAGCCTCTCTCACCTCCTTATAATATAAACAAGCTCCCCTGGGGCTGGGAGTGTAGAACTCACACAGTGTCCACACCCTCTGCTTGCACAGGAGGAGGGTGTTCACAAACTTAGAAGCCTGGCTCTCTGCTGAGTCACTTAATTACACTGCTGAACTTCTCAAGTTCACACAGTGCATCAACCATTACAAAAGTATACAAGTCATGTAAAGTACATTCTCTGACACAAAGAATTAAATTACGTATAAACAGTAGAAAAAAACCTTGAAAATATCTAATGCTGGGGAAAAATACTGCAATTCTAAGTAGTACAATAACACATTAAGAGAAAAATTAGAAAGCATTTTGATAAATTAAAAAGAAAACATTTCAGAATTTATGACTGATGGTAATCGGTGTGTGTGTGTGTGTGTGTGTGTGTGTGTGTGTGTGTGTATTATTCTGAACATGTATTAAAAAAAAGAAAGATTGTGAATCACCAGCCTCTGCCTCTACCTTATGAAACTTATAGAAGCAAATTGAGCCATTTAAACAGAATGAAATAAACACAGAAGTCAATGAAATCTAAAAATATTTGAGAAAAGATTTTCAAACCTGAATATTTGAGAAGAATGCAATATGTAAATCTCTAGCCATGATCATCAAGAAATTAAACAAAAATACAATTACAAATAAAAGAAGTGATATTACTATAGAATATACCAATATTAAAGGACGATGTAAATAATAGTGTTTCTAGGCATATGAAAATTTAGACAATATGAGCAAATTTTATAAAATATATAAAATATTAATGTTCAAAAAATTTTAAATTTTGAATTTTAAATTGAATTTTAAAGCTTTTCTACAAATGAATCTGTAGTTCTTATTGGCCACATTGTGAATTACCATTTAAGAGTAAGATATTGTACATATCCCACAAACTTTCACAAAACTTGGGAAGAAGGCAGTCTCTCGCCTAATATTTTTAAATGAGTATTATCTGCTACCAAAGCTAGACAATTGCTTTCTAGAAAAGAAGTGTAAAAGCAGGCTATCAATGTTGATTTTCAAATAAAATTTTATAAACCGAAACAAAAAAAAATTGCAGTCATCTCTCAGTAGAATATTAATTGGCTGAAAGATACCTCAGTGATACCAAATCTACAGATGCACTCATGCCTTCCATAAAATGGCATGCAATTTCAATATAGACTATGCATATCTTTCATATCATTAAATCATGTCTAAATTATTTATAATCTTCATTTAAATATAACTGTTGAAAGATGTTACGCTTCATTGTTTACAGTATGATGGCATATACATTTTAAAAAGGTTATATAGGGTCAACAAGACAGCTCAGCAGACTCAGTAACTGTTTAGGAAGGCTCAGGGGGCCACCTGCCACTCTGGCCCTTCCTATAGGGCATGCTGAGCCAATGATTGAATCTAGGTGTGGTTTTGCATACCTATAATTCCAGTGCTGGGGAGGCTGAAAACAAGAGGATCACTACGAGTCCCAGCTGTGTACTGCATCCCTGTACCAAGTACACTAAAATAAATAATAAATGAATAAATAATTTTAAAAGGTTATATATTTAAGATGCATACATAAAAATCTGTTGTGTTTCTGTATGGTAAAAAACAATTATATATTCTAAATTTAAACATAATATGTATAATGCCTTAAAATAATGTAGATATTTAGTTATAGACATGACAAAATCAGTATACCGAAGTGCAAAAACCTGGAGACATAAAGATTAATAAATAGATATATTTTGTCCATGGTCACAAAATTTGACATTGCTAAGATGTCACTTATCACCAAATTAGGCTATACTTTCTGTTCAATTTCAGTCAAAACTTAGCTAGCTAGTTTAAACACATTGTCAGAAAAACTGAGCATAAAAATTCAAACAATGTAGAGGAGAAGGGTGCAAGACATTGCACATTATAGTTAGTGCACTGCCCAGGTCCGAAGGGGGAAGATGAGGGAGGGGTGTCTGAGGAGGTGACTGTCAGGAGACATCGCAGACCGGGCTGCAGCTCCTGCTCTTACTGTTCACCTGACACTCCTGCCTCTCTCACTCGGTCAGTTCAGTGATTTCATTATGCGATTAAAGGTGATGCTTCCTTGTGCTCTGCCTGGTTTCTACCATCTCCATTTCTCCTCCTCTTGGCTACCTAGAAAACATGACTTTCATGGCTACACGATGGGCTAAACACCAGAGAGGGAAACGACTGATTTCTACTCAGTAAAATACTGCTGAAATTCTAGCTGATGGCTTGAAGATTTCATAAAGCGCTGCTCCTTTTCCCTTTTAGCCTTGCTATAGAAGGGATTTTTTTCTCTTAAAGTGTTGGCTGGTCGGTTAAAACCTCTCACTCTTAAGCTGTTCCTCTGCATGGCTTGCGCTAGGAGTGTGGCTAAATAATTCTTAATGAATCCCCCTTTATCAGCAAGACTCAGCTCTTGTGAGGAGGATTTGCTGCTCTTAATTCTACATAGAACAGAAAGGTGTCACAAAATTGTTCTAAGCTATTACTGACAGGATATGTTGCCATCGTCATATTAAATGTTCCATTTTTGACTCATTAAAATGTATAGCTACACATAGTCAATACACGAAATAAGAAGTTATGTCCATAGTGCTGAAAGGGACTTGGTACTTCTATTATAAGGAGGTGCTATATTTGGGGATAATCTGTGCTATACAATAAATGAATTTAAATGGAAACATAGATGGAGACCAAACATCTCAACAGTTTGTGACCTTATTCATGTATCAAGCAGTCATAGGATCCTAAGTATCAAGATACTTGGGGATGTTGCCCCTTGCAGCAGAATTTTCAAAATTCCACATGAGAAAACATACAAAAAAAGAGACAAGGTACTTATTTCTTAAATAAAAATGAAATTTTAAATAAGGCATTTCCACAAGTATGTTAAATGCTCTCACGGCCAAACTTTATGTGTGCTTGGCTTACAAGGAGCATGGGGGATCACAGCCTCCTGGTTTTCCCTTGTGTCAAGTAAGTGCTATACTTGATTTTTGAAATTTTAATAATTTTAAAATGAATAGAGTTAAAATGAAAAGGAAATATTATGAAACATTGAAAAAGCAAGGCTCATAAATATGTACTATTTGTGTCAAGTGTATAGGAGGCAAGCAATGCAATACTGTTGGAAAGTTTAAAAATTGAAAAAACTTAAGCATTAAGAGATAAAAATGTGTGCCTGATAATTAGGAAACATTTCTAATGTTTGAAGCTAAACGCATGCGGCAAGCACCACAAATGGGGTTTGCTGATATTCTTAGAATACATGAATGTTTGCACTCTAGGCTTTGATCTTGAGCATACTTAGGACCTTGTTGGACTGACAGAAAAGCATTGGCATTTTTTGTGGTTACTGCAAAAAATTACCAACATTTTATAGAAATATATTATCTCACTGTTCTATAGCCTAAAAGACTAAAACATTTATCACCAGCTGCAAATAAATTTTCAAACAAGTGCATATGGCCTCTGCAGTTTTCAAGGAATAATTCCTTTCTTTGCTTCTTCCAGCTGCACAGTGGGTTCTAGCTTTTGATAATTTGCACAAATAAAATTTCAGGTTGCCTTGATGCTGCCTTTGCTATCTGTCAACACTCTCTATCTTTCTCACTGTGGGCATTTATGATTGAATCCATATGCAATCATGTAATCCAGTATGATTCTTTAGATTTAATATTTTTCTCCATTAATTGTTAGTACATAGATCCTTTCTTTCCAAATAGGGTTGTAGCACTTAAGGGCTACAGAGATTAGGTTCTGACATACCAGTGATTATTGGCCTGTGATGACAACTACCATTGGTATTGTTATTATTACTAACGTAATATTAAGTTTTAGAAATTAGGCTCTGCCAGTGGAGAGAGCTGAATTCATGTTCCTGTACTAGCTAAATCATGTTAACAAACACTATGTATGCCATGTATTTTAGTTTCCCCATCTGTTAAATGCAGACACACATAATTAACAGCTCTCTACCTTGTCATAAAGATTGAATAGGAGACTGTATATAAAACTTCTCACAGTTTGGATATAGAAAATCTCCATAAACTATAGATATTATTTTTATGAGATTAATGAAACCACTAATTTATTTAAAGCAAAGTGCAAGGTAAATATGACAGTACTTCATAAAACTTGGTGACTGTTTACAGAAGCTTGCAGTCTATTTGATGATGGCCAGTTCCAATGCATATAACACCAGTGACAGACACATGCTGGAAATCACAGGTACTACGGCTGCTGCAAGGATGCTCTAATATTTTTATTGTGATAAAATAGGCAGGCATATTGTAAATGTTCACACCTTTGTCATTCTTAAGTGTGTAGTTAAGTGCTGTAATGTATATTCATAATGTTAACCAATCATCAATAATTGCCATCATCATAATTCTTCATTTTGTGCAACTGAAATGCTCTACCATTAGACAACAACTCTCCATTCTTTTCTAACAGACATTAAAAGCTGTATTATATTTTTCTTCTTACAATGTTTGACTATTCCAGCTTCTCATGTAAGAGGGACTATAGAGTACAGTATTTACATTTTATTACTGACTTAGTTAAAATACTATAACTGTTCTTTAGCTCCCTGCATGTTATAGCACAAAGCAGAATTCCTTCTCTTTTTTTAAGGATTCCTGTATGGATAAGCATATGTTGATTCTTTATCCATCCATCAACAGACACACGAACTGCTTCCATATTTTAAGCATTATTAATAATACCTCTGTGAACATTTGTGCACAAGTAACTCTTTCTTTCAATTTGTGTAGATATAATCAGAAGTGAAATTGCTAGGTCTGATGGAAGTTCTATTTTTGAATGTTTGAGAAATAACATACTGTTTGTGAGTTGCTGTGCCATTTTATACTCCCACGAAGAGCGTATGAGGGTTTCAACTTCATATTCTTGGCAACATTGGCTATTTCTGTTTTTTTTTTTTTTTTTTTTTTTTTTTTTTTTTTTTTTTTTTTTTTTTTTTTTTTTTTTTTTTTTTTTTTTTTTTTTTTTTTTTTTTTTTTTTTTTTTTATCAGATAATAGCTTTAAAAGTAGTTGTCACTGAGACACTATCCAATATAAATAATGTAGTGGAGGAAACATTCACCTTAACTTACGTTTTTTAAGATAGTCCAGCATGGTCAGCTGGTTCCTAGGCAGAAAGCTCTAGGAGAAGGGTCTAGAAGAGCAAGCTTCAGCTTACAGTGGCCTGGGTGGAAAGCAGGGACACCTAAGGGTGAAGCAAACAGGAACCGCACATAGTAACCCAAACCACACCTCCACGCCCTATGCTGCCATGCTCAGATTTATGCTTTGCTAATTTGCTTGGTGTTTCTTAATCCATAGAAGTGCATGAATCAAGATTAAGTGTCAAAGTACAACCCTTACTGACTTCACACTAAATACATTGTCTTAGTTTATCTTTGCTGGGACAAAATACTTCACAACCCAGATTAAAGGAAGAAAGGTTTATTTCAGCTCACAGTGTTACTACAAACCCTTAATTCTAGTATCACTTGCTCCAGAGTCAGCCAGTTTAGAGAAACACCTCCTATGAGGACATGAAGCTTTGGACAGTCACACCTTTATTAATCACATTTAATTACCAAAGAGGTATAATTACAAGTGGGTAATGCCTCCAAACATATCACAGTTAACTGGTATACATGCAGAAAAACAATAATAAATTTTAGATACTCTATAATAATAGAATTTTCAGAAGTCCAAGTCCAAACCTCTTCTAAGACTCAAAGAAAATTCGTTGTTGTATATCTCTTTGTGAAGTAAAAAAAGGAAGTCATATTATCCCAAGGTACAATGCCTCAGAGTAAACATTTACATTCAAAAATGGAAGAATAAGACAAAAAATAATTTTGCTCAAAGTAAAATTGAAATATATGACAATGAACATCAATTCCTTAGCTCTATATCCAGAACCTGAGACACACAAAAGTATAATATGAGTTCCAAATGGGGTGGGTGTGAGTCAGGGATATAGCTCAGTGGCATGGTGCATGCCTGGCAACCATGAGGTCCTGAGTTCAATTCTTGATTCCAATAAAATAATAATAAAAACAGCCAAATGGCATGAGTGGCTTCAACACTATGCCTTGATATCTGTAGTCTTCATGACCTCTCTCATGGGCTAATATTTGTATAAATGTCTCTGTTCCCTATTGATTACTATTTACATAAAATATCTCTTTTCTCTTTTTAAATTTTTATATATTTAATACATATTTAATACATTTGTTTTACATATAAAGGAAATATCTTACAGAACATGTGGAATCAGATTTTTTTACCCACATCTTTTTTTTTTCAGAATCGAAGATTGGATTCAGGCCCTTGCACTTGCCAGGGAAGTGCTTATTCTACTGAGCCATCTCTCCACCCTGCCAATTTTCATTATTCTACCCTGACAGGAGAGTTTAATCCATGTAAATTTAATGTAATTACCAATATGAAAGCGCTCTATTTTGTAATTTTAATAATTATCAATATGCTTTTATAGATTTTCTGTCTCGGATTTCTTGAATTTTTTTCATTTGCACTTGATTGTTATTTCATAGTAAAATGAAATAACATTTACATTATTTACATTATTTTCATATTTTCTATGTCTTTAATAGCCATGGTTGCTGGTTACCATTGGGATCATATTTAATGTCCTAAAGTTAAAGCACTCCAATTTGGATTTACAACACTTAACTTTAATAACTAATAAAAACCTGGCTGGAGTTATTTATATCATTACATTACATCTTTGGGGGCTGGGTATATAGCTCAGTGTCAGAAGCACCTGTCTGGCAAGCCTGAGATCCCAAGGTTGATCCCTGGTACTGAAAGAAAAGAAAAGGAAAAGGTTTACACTTTTTTTAAAATTTTTTTTTATTTTTTATTTTATTGAAGTACAAATGTCAATCAGACAGTTTCAAGACACCTTAACCATACAGATTCGATAAATTAATACATTGCAAACTGTTTTCATAATGTTTTGGTATTGTACAAGGTGCATACATGATATTATATTTACAGATATTATTTTAGCAGATATCTCTGATCAGTGAATTAAGAGTGTAGGTGCTTACTTATCTTATTTTTTTATACCTGAATTATATCAAAAATTCAATAATTATTTTCCTAGTGGATGACTGTAGTACTAGAAGCCGACATAATATCTTGTCCAACCACCATTAGTGCAGATCTTGCCTATCATAGAATTATGTAGAAGCACAGCGTTATCTATCCCAACTGTACTGTCTATACACACACATCATGATTTTTTTCTTTCTACACCCCTTCCTTTGTCTACACCTGTCAAAAGTGGGCACTCCATTGACGTTCAACTAACTTAGGTGCTTGAACTTGACACCACAATCCAACACAGTCCAGCATTCTACAACCATAGTGAGTTATTCAATGAAATTGTTGACCATAGCTATTTATAGCTCAGTTTAATATTATGGCCTCACGATGTATACTTCAATTTTTATACTTTTCTGCTGGATGGTTAAGACCTAGGTAGATCAAGACTTATATACCAACACATGAACTTTATATTTCCTATGAGGTCAGTGAAGTCCTCTCAGGGTTTATCTTGTAGTCGTGTACCTTATTCTGTAGTTCCTCTGTCTGTGTCATCCATGTGGATGAGTCATGGCCAATGCTTGACCAGATTGCTCTCTGTGAGAGCTTGAGAGAAAGTTTTCTCTTCATGTGACTCTCCCCAGGCACACTTTAGAACTTCAATCTGTTTCCTCTGTGGCTCCATAATCTCCTTGATCAGAAAATTTGGAGCTCACCTGAGTTTCATGATGTTGCAGTACAGGTTCTCCTATGTCCTGAGTCTTCGCTGACCTTGAAAGGCTAGGTCCAAAATGTTGGCTGGCCTTGTGGCTCTTCTATTTTTCCAACTCTGACTTGTGATATTAGGTTGTTAACCATCCAGAAGAAAAGCTGGTTAGTATCCTGCAGCATATGCCATTTACTTTGCCTTATCTGACTCAATTGGGAATTTTCCCAAAGCATCTGGATACATTGTATCATAGAGATATATGTGTACCTATGTTTATAGCAGCGCAATGGGTGATAGCAAAATCTTGGAAATAACCAAGATGTCCATCACATGAGGAATGGTTGAAAAAGATGTGGTATTTCTATATAATGGAGTATTACTCAGCTATTAAGAATGATAAGTTTGAAGCATTTATACTGAAGTGGATGCCACTTGAACATATACTCATAAGTGAAATAAACCAGATACACATGTGTAAATACTGTATAGTCTCCCTAGTATAACAAGCGAAAAGCAGAAATACAAAAGGTAACGTACAACAAGTAAAATCAATTGAGTCAGGTTTACACTTTTGTACATTGAACCCTCACAAAAAATGTATTTTATAGACATTATTCTTTTCAACTATGTAAAATAAATGTGGAATTATAAGTGAAAAAGTACTGTAATACTAGCTTTTTAGATTATCATGGACTTACCCTACTTGAGACCTTTCTTTATACACTTTCAAGTTGCCATTCACATCTTTTTCTTCATTCTTGCTTGATCCTTTCAGTGTTTCTCATATGATGCATCTACAGGAATAAAAATTGTTAAGCTTTGCTTTATATGACTTTCTTGATAACTAGCTTACTCTTAAAGGACAGTTGTACTATATAAAGAGTCCTTGACAGATATTTTGTAATGTTTTATATAATAACTTTGGATATATTAGTGCACCACCTACAATAAACCCCCAATTCATGAGCAGGTTCTATCCAAGCGAATGCTCTCAGTGGGCTTCATTTGTAAGTGTACAGCTTCCGTACCTCTGACACAAACACACAACATATATTCCTTTGAGCTCCCTAGAAGTCCCTCCAGGTGATCACTGATTTTCCTCTTGCTTCTGCACATCCTGACCTCAGACGGAGCACTCTTCTACCGCACACTGTCACACCATACCATAAATACATAGCAGCACCCTGGTGGCAATGCCCAAGAGATACATGAAGTACTTCTTCCACTTGTTCACATCTACGAATGTTTGTGGTGTGAGGTCTCTTTGCATCTGTGCAAGTTGCCAAGTCTTCAAGTGTTCATAAACTTGAAACATACTGTGCTGGCTTTCAAAAACACAAACAAACAAAAAATTATAAAAAGTCTGTACCCTGTCTGAACGATAGCATTGTTCCCATCAGGCTCCATCACTTGCTGCTTTCAAGGTTTCTTTTTGTCTTCAGAAAGTTTGTTCACTATGTGTCTCAGCATATCTTTACATTCACCTGACCTGAAGTTCATGGAGCTACTTAAATATTAGTTGTATGTATTTCATCAAATTTGAAATATTAGTAGCTATGAGTTTTCTATATGTTCTTGGGGCTGTTTTCCTTCTCTGTCATCACCTTACACCAAGCTCATAATACAGAGCTTGGCTGAACTGAGAATTTACCACAAATAAATTGGTTTTTGTTCATTTTTCCATATTTTCTGTTTCTTAGACTCAATAGGTTTCACTGCCTATTAAAATTGCTAATTCTCCTGGTTTTGCCTCCTTAAATTTGGCCTTTACTTTAGTAAATTTTTATATGCATTACTATACATTTTACTTCCAGGACATCATTTATTTTAGGATTTCTAGGATTTTAATAATTATTTTCTTGTTCTTTTATTATATTATTTTCTTTCTTCACATATTCACTTAGTTTGCTGAACATCTTTCTATTTATTTTTATTTTTAACTTTTTTAATGTATGTAGAACAAGGTCTCCAGGGTCTCACTATGTGATCAGAATCATAGTGACCCTCCGTTTTCAGCCTCCCAAAGTGCTGGGATCATAAGCGTGCACCACAGTCTCAACTGTGTCGTAGCACGCTTGGGGGCGGGGCCAGTACCGCATGCCAGGGATCAAACCCCCGCCACTGTGGTCTGCTTGAGCGAGGTGCCTTAGTTTGCTGAGCTGTCTGCATGACACTGATTTTTACTTTTAAATAAATATAAAACAGTAAGAAAATAAAGAATTTCACTGAACAAAATAATAGGAATTTCACAAGGGTTCTTGTAAGGATGTTGTCTTTAACATAGTTGTTTAGACTATAGAATAAAGCATGGAAAATTGGTTTTGAAAAAGTTATGGAAATAAAAATGGAAAATAAAAAATAATTTAAGCATTAACTGTTCCCTTCAGCAGCACCGTTATCCAAGCTAGCCTGTATACAAAACCTGTATGTGTACATTAATATGTTTTTCTCCTTCTTCTTTATACCCTTTCTCATCCCAGTTTTTCCTTCCCGTTGAACAGATTCTTTTCCTTTCATGATAGATATTATCGCTTTGAGATTTTATTTTCTCTTTTAGGTTCTTACACTAGTGAGACAATATGATATTTGTGAATACAAGTCTGATTTATTTCATGTATGTGTGTGGTCTCTATTTGCATCCCTCTTTATAGGTTTCTTTTTCAAGTCTTTGTTTATTACGTTTGCTCTTCTAAAGGGTTTCTATTAATTTGTTTTCTTTGAATTGGCTGTATATTCCCATTTCTTAATAAATCTTGGATTTTTTTCATTGAATAAGGGTTATTTAAATCTAGTACTGTAGCAACTACCAATGCTAATCACCAAATATGGCTTTAAAGAAAAATAAAAAGGAGTTTGAAAATAATTTAAGTATTTTACCACACTATACCAACAGAATATAAGTAAAATAATTCAGAAAATGAGGGATAGCAAAACTAACTGTGACAAAAAGTATAAACTCAGAATCTTCTTGTTTCCCTACTGAGTCATTTTCCTGGAGGATGCTTGGTCACTTCATAAATTTTACAGTATAAATGAGGTGCTGTTTTATGATCTGTAATTAATGTCTGACTCCTAAAATGGGGAAAAACACAAAGGAATGAGAAACAATGCAAGCCGTGTAGATCCTCCTCAAGTCATTTCAGCCAAAGGGAGAGACTTACAGCAACAGGAGAGTGAGCACTCACAGTGGACCACTGCCTCTTTGAACCCAATAATGAAATCAGCAGCTGCCATGAGAGCACAGTTTCCTGTAGCTTGAGGAGAGGTTCTGCTTCCCTCCTGGCTCCTGCAGGTGCTGTGTGTTGCCCCAACAGCACCTGAGCAGCTGAGAGATGGTTCATTCTACTGCATCAATGGCTGAGACTTAATTGAAATATGTCTTGGTTAAACTTTCTTCTGAAAGCTGCAAGATTTTATTAAACTTCTGAGCTTTGACATAGAAGTACTATGCCGAAGCAGTTGCTGTCTAGGTTAGGAGATACATTTTGGGTAAAGACAGATGCATGGTGGAAAACATCACCATCTTCAAGAATCTCTTCAGAACGAAAAATTTCATTTAAAAATGTTGACTTTTGTTACTGGCGAGTAGTGGGTTAAAATTACATATTAATAGGTCATATATAGCAGGATGAAGGAAACAAAAGGTGTTGTCCTTTTTTTTTTTTTTTTTTTTTTTTGGAAGAAGCAGAGATTGAACTCAGGCTCTTGTGCTTGCCAGGGAAGTGCTTATTCCACTGAGCCATCTTCCCAGGCCCTAAAGAGGTGTTTCTTAATTGATAGGCCAGAAGATGTCATGAAATACATATAAAGCATATAAAGTTTAGTGTGAAGTTGTTGTCAGTGCACCTGAATGGAAATAAGAGCTCAACCTGCATGTGTTTTTCTTATGCATGCACTCAGGTGTGTGTGTGTGTGTGTGTCAGCACACACATGCATACACACACACACACACACACACACAATGCCCTGTTTGATTTCTGAGTTCTAAGAGTTGTTCATACATTTGCCTCATGATAGTAATGCAAAGCTGAGGGCAGAATGTGGGATGCATAGAGATGATAGGGACTGTCCCTGAGACCGGGACAACCTGAACCACCAGGTTGAGCCATTTTCTTGTCATTGACACTATTCTCATTTCACTGGAAGAGGACTTTTTGAGCGGGAGAGATAGTGTTTAGTGAATTGTCCATGCTGTGATTTTCGACCTCATCCTTGTATGCTACACACTAAATGCCAGTGTCATCCCTCTCAAAGTTATTACAAGTTAAATGTCTTCAGGGATCATCAACTACCCTGAAAGAGATGGTAGCAAAATCTTCAGTTAGGATTCATTGGATTAAATTAGGTAAAATATATAGGAATTAATTTTCAGTTTTAGTAGGGGAGAGGTTAAAGTAAGATCTAGTAAATATACTAATACACTATCAGATAAATATTGTCTTAACTCTAATGAAAACTTAGAGGTTACATTTTTAATTATAATTATATATGCATACATGTATTTCAATTTTTTTCAAACTACAAATATAAATTAAAATATTTTTTGCTTACTGAAGCTATTAATATATTATGGAGGAATGATATCAGTGTAACTGTAAGCATTTTCCTGGGGAAACAGTGTTATAAAGGATATAACCTACTGTATCCTTCCTTCCTTCCTTCCTTCCTTCCTTCCTTCCTTCCTTCCTTCCTTCCTTCCTTCCTTCCTTCCTTCCTTCTTTCCTTCTTTCTTTCTTTCTTTCTTTCTTTCTTTCTTTCTTTCTTTCTTTCTTTCTTTCTTTCTTTCTTTCTTTCTTGTTTTGCAGAACTGGGGATTGAACTCATGCCCTTGCACTTGCCAGGCAAGAGTTTATTCTACTGATCCATCTCCCCAGCCCCTGTAGTAGATATTCTGTTTCCAAAAGTGGATTTGATTTTTAGGGGAATAAAGCAATTATACCTGTCACTTTATAATGCACTAAATGCACCTGTACATCAAAATAAGAGAAACAACATAGGAATGTTTCAATTTGAGTTGCATACTTAAAATTCAATTGCTAGAAATATATCCCATATTCTGGAGCAAACATCAAATTTGATTACATATAATATGTAATATTTCAACATATATATTCAATACAAAGCAAAAATTATGTATATAAAGCATTATATATATATATATGTGATACATAAATACATCAAACATATGACACTGGAAAACATAACATTTTCATAGCCATGTGTTTTCTCTTCTGTGTACTCTGTTTCCTGGAATACAATGAAATTGACCATGAACATAGAAACGTAGAATATGAAACAGCTCATTTGGCATAACAATACAAAAATATGTTAGGAACATTCCCTACTACAAAATTTGATACTAAGAACTGCAGGAGAAACATTTTTCATTAATCCATGACAATGGAACATTATGCAAATCTGATAAGTTGACACGTAATACAAAAATCTGTACTTTAAACATTGTGTAAAAGAACTTCTAGCACTAGCTAAGAGTGCAAAATTGCTAAAATTAGGGTAGATATGTGATTTTTCCCCCTTGTAACATATTTTCATTTCTGTGTGCATAAGTCACTTTGTGTTCAATTTTTTTGGTCTCCTTTGGGCAGTTTATTTATCAATCTTGTCAATGAGCATTGTTGACATTCTCCATGTACCAAAAGCAATGTTACATCATGATGTTGCATAGCAGTTTTCATTCAATTTTAAAGATAAATATAATATGAATTATATATAAATGTAATTGTACTTAAAATATGTCCCCTTTATTTAAATTACAAATAACGTAGAAGATCCCTTCTATTTAAATTACAGATAATGTAGAATAGAAAATTTTATTATAATAACTAATCATTTGGTGGATCCAGGTGGGTCTTACTTTTATAAAAGCCCATTTTTCTAATCATCTGATGTATGCAAGTCTCAAATAATAAAATTTGGAACATTCATTATTTCCTTATGACCAAAAGGTCCATGAAGGATTTTCAGAATTCAAATTCTTTGTCCAAATGTGGAAACTAATACAGTACTTAAAAAAATAAGTTGATTAATTAGTGGTATCTCTAACGTACAATATAGTTTTAAATTCTTTTAAACTCTTTTTCCAGTGGCCTAATATCACTGAATATTTTGATCATTGATCTTTTTAATTTTTTAAATTAAAGTTAAAAAAAAACCCAAAATTAAAAGAAACAGGTCCTGCCTAATAGCTCAGTGACTGAAAAGCCTGCGTAGGCAGTCAGCAGTGGCTGGGGTTTGATCCTTGGCATGTCGTGTGGGCCCACCAGTGGTGAATGCTGACAGGGAGACTGAGACTGGTGTGGTGGTGCACATCTGTAATCCCAGGACTTGGGAGGCTAAGAACAAGAGAATCCCTCCAAGTGTAATCTACATAGTGAGACCCTGTACTGTGTAGACTGTCCTAAATACAGAAAGAAAAGAGAGAGAGAAACAATGCAGAATTGCACTAAAGAAAATGATAGGAATTGAAGAAGGAGAAGGACAAAGAGAAGGAAGAGGAGGAGAACGAAGAGAAGGAGAGGAGGAGGAGGAGAGGAGGAGGAGGAGAGGAGGAGGATGACGATGAGGAGGAGGAGCCTTTGAAGCCAGGGTTCTAGCTCAGTGGTAAAATTGCCTGACTGGCAAGTGCAAGGTCTGAATTTGATTCCCAGGAACAAAAAAAAAAA
>PVKA01031201.1:0-26512 GCA_004027165.1 Ctenomys sociabilis
GGCGCGGCGTGCGCGGGGGGGCGCGGCGTGCGCGGGGGGGCGCGGCGTGCGCGGGGGGGCGCGGCGTGCGCGGGGGGGCGCGGCGTGCGCGGGGGGGCGCGGCGTGGCTTATCTAGGTTTTGCCGAAGAGCTTGGTGGGCTTGTCCTCCTGAGTCCTGAGTGTCTGTGTGAGATGTACAGTCTATGAGGTGCTTCGTGAAGGCTAAGTGCAGAAGCGTAGCTGCTACTTCTTCCAGATGTCCAAGAAGAAGCGCTTGGTTCTTAAGGGCGACTAACTGCGCCTCCTCTCCTGTGCCCGACCCTGCTGGGACTTCAAGGAGCTGCGCTTCCCTTCCTTCCTCAGGCTGGACTCCGTCGAGCGCCCTCGCAAGCGTGTCTACATCACTATCTTCACTGGCCATAAGAAGATCGACTTCCACCACACAGGCGAGAGCTGCTGGAATGCAGCCCTTGGACTTCCAGAACCTGCACGCCCAGGAGAACTACCACACCCTGGGGCTCTCCAGAGGTTTGCACAGAGCCAATCTGGAAGCAGTTCACAGGACAGCAACCCTGAAATAGGCTTGTGTGCTTGCTGTTTTTGCTATCTTGTGCCTCCTTGAAGTGCTGCCTCTGTGTCAGGTAACCCTGCCTGGGAGTCCAATGATATGGGACTGAGATCTCCACAAACTGAGCTAAATCAACCGCTCTTTCCTTCATCTGCAGTATTGCGTACTTTGTTGCAGCAAAGGCATAAAATTAACCAAGACAGTGCATTAAATGCCATGTTTGACCGAGGTCGCAAAGTTGCAATGATTCTTTCCAAGCATCCCACTTCCGCAAACAAAATACAGTGCTTGTGTCAGTCTATTCTGATACTCAACACTCCCTTTTTTTTTTTTTTTTTTTGGCAGAACCGGGGGATTGAACTAAAGTCTACAGACTAATTGGCCAGTTCCTTTATGTTCATGTCATTTCTCCTTGTTATTGGTTACACGGCTGACACCTTTCTGCTCTTAAGTCCTTCTGCCATTTTGAGAAATCATAGTTATTCACCAGTAAATGTAAGTAGACCTAGGATCATCACTTACTATGAAGGTAAACAGGCTCAGAGCTCATATATGTTGGAGGGGAAGCCCTCAAAATGCAGCACTGCCAGGCCTGTCCTAGGAAAGCAAATTAATACAGGTTTTCTGTGTGAAAAGATGAAGGTAAGGACAATAGGTTTATCCCAGGAGGTAAAGAGCCTTCTTTGTTCCAGGGAGTTTATGTGGAAAACAGAAGCTATGACTAAATCACACCTGAGTGTGCTTCTTGTGTGCACCATTCGTCTCAGAGAACACGCTTCCACATTTCTTGGGGACCACAGTCTCTGAAGACAAGACAGGGCTTTAGCTGTGGGCTGCTGAATGTCACAGCATTACATGGCACTAGAACTGCCCACCTTAGACATCAAAGAGTTCATTCCTTGGCAAGAGTTAGTGTCTGTTTCTCACTGTCCTGCTTGTTTTCACAGGCTGGGCCTCAGGTGTGCCTTCCACTTCTTGAACCACCTGACCCAGTCTAAAACCCAGTGCATTCCAGAAAGAGATCCCTATGTGAGCTCTCAGATAGTTTTGGTCTTCTTGTATTCACCAAAACATATTTCTTCTGTCTTGAACTTAATCCTGCATTCGAAGTCACTTAAGGAGGCTGGGGGTTCAGCCAAGTCCCTCATAACTGACATCTTAGCAGCACTATCCATGGGAGGTGGGGACTCCTGGCCCATACATCTCTCATGTTACGTAGTGGTGGCTACTGTGATTCCTACAGCGCAAGGGCTGCTGTGCACGGATGATTTTTAATGAACCCCAAGCTGTCAGGGGTCCACTAAGCCATCTCCTCGGCCCCTACCCTGAGCTGTCACAGCTGCCCATTGCCCTGTCTTTAGGGACTGCTGAGCTTGGGTGAGGCAGCCAGGGTAGCAGGAGGAGAAGTCTTATTTAGTAGGAATCTCCTCATGTGCTCCAGGCGAGAACCCCAGTCACTGTTATATGGGACAGGATTTACCCACTCTTGTAGACCTGTGGCATCTAAGATGAGAATCAAGGACCCTGTCCTCTCTCTCCTGTACTGCAAAATGTTTGCATAGCTCCTGAGAAAGCCACCTTTCTGCACTGGGCCTTTGAAAATTCCTTTCCTGCAAGAATCTTCCAGAGTTTGCTCCTTAGGTCCAGCTTCTTTCTCACATAATCACTGCCTACTGAGGCTTTCCCTAACGTGGTTCCATGGTACCTGGTCACCGTGGTTACTTTCTAACTCCCTAGACACAGTATCCAAACACACAACCTAAAGGAGGAAATGTTCATTTTGGATTACAGCCTACAGAGGTTTCAGTGCGTATTTTGTTGCCTTCAAGGCCAGTCTGCATGACAGTTGGGAAGCAAAGATACTGTTTGAGACCATGCCTTTGAAGATACTATTGCAGGCCATGCCTTCAGTGACCAGCATTCTCCTACTTGGCCACACCTGCCCACATCATACTTAGGTACAGTTTTATTTACAGTCCAACTCCCCATATTTCAATTATCTTGCCAGAGCCAAACTATAACCACATGGGTCTTTGATGGGATGTGTAGATATACAGTGAAGCACTACATAGGCCAGAGCTTCCTTTCCTATGCCTCTGTCTGTATTGTACGGCATATAACCCCATCTCCTATACAGTGTACTTTACTTATTTCACCATTGATAGCTTGTATATCATTACAATCCAGTCTCTCTGAAAAACAAAATTTTGTTCATTTTAGAATGTGAATGGTTTTGCATGGCTTAAACACCTTTTCATAAGGGCAATTAGATGAATGAAGAAATAAATTATTTATAACAATACACAAAAATACATGAATATCTTTCTGTAAAATATGAGCATGTGTGCCAGTGGCATACCTCAGTGGGCAAATCACCTGCTTAGGTAAGTGCATGGACCAGGGTTCGATCCCCTTGCAGCTGGAGCACGTGCTGAGCATACCTGAGCCCTGGGCACACTGAGCTGTACACCACGGCTGAGCGTGGTAGCACATGTCTGTAATCCCAGACCTGGGGAGGCTGAGAACTGGAAGATCACTAGGAATTTGAGATGCATAGTGAGACCCTGTACCAAATACTTAAGGAAAAATCTCCAAGGAAATATATCCACTTTGAATGAAACTTTTCATTCCTCTTAATTTTACTGCCTTCTTCAATGAGCATGGTTCTTAAGTTTTTAGTAATTGTAGTTTAAAATAGTTAAAGTCACTGTGCAAACATATACACCAATTAAAGTTTGTTTTTTAGACAAGACAATTTTATATAAATTAAATTTACCCATATTTTCTTGAAATTTGATATTTTTCACATATTAATCTGAATTATGATCATGGTCATTAAATGTACATATAGATGAATTATTTAAAGTGTTTTGATTTTAAAGGAAATAATTCTCAATATTTTCTTGCAATAGAAAATGACGTTAGACAGATTTCATGTAGCTAAAATGGTTGGTACAAAGTTTAGACTTAGGGCCGGGGTGATGGCTCAGTGGAATAAGTACTTTCCTGGCAAGCGCAAGAGCCTGAGTTCAAATTCCTGTTCTGCAAAAAAAAAAAAAAAAAAAAAAAAAAAAAAAAAAAAAAAAAAAAAAAAAAAAAAAAGCAAAGTGTAGAGTTAATGTGAAACCAGGCTGGTGTAAGTTACTGTGAGGGAACAGTGTTAGAGCTGAGGTATAGCTACAGAAATAGGCTCACTAAATCGCTTCCACTGCTGTTACAGAATTTTCAAATGGAGTTGTTTCAGCTTTATATGCTATAATTGTGATTTCTTGTAGTTGAAAATGGTTTTTTTTTTTTTTTTTTTTTTGTCTTTTTGAGACAGGGTCTCACTATGCAGTTCAGGCTGGCCTTAAGCTCACTTTGTAGCTCAGGCTGGTCTCGAACTCACAACAATCCTCCTGCCTCAGCCTCCCGAGTGCTGGGATTACAGGCATGCGCCACCATGCCCGGCTCTTGAAAATGTTTTGTGTGTCTGTTGCATACCTCTTTCCTGGAGAAGTGATGCTGACAGATAGATGACCAGGTAGGAAAGTGATGAGCTATTTGTTAGGCGTCCATAAGTGCAGTAAAAAGTACAGAACAGAGGGTACTTATTGAAGCAGAGTTTGTTTGGTTGACAGCTTAAAAGTTGAAGACTAGGTGGCCCCTGTGGTTTCTGTTGAGGGTGATGGTTAACTGTAGTGTGACAAAAGCATGTGTAGGAACAATGGATTCGATGTGACAGGGAGCAGAATAGAGAGCCAGTACTGTGTTCCACTCTCTGAGGGAATTCTTCACTGTCCTAGAGATTGTGTGTTGGTTCTGCCCCCTGCAGGCCCACAACACCTGCCTGTACAGCTACCTGGGGATCAAGTATTTATATGTAGTCCCTGGGATACTCATCATCAGTATCTTACTGGAAGTCTTTTTGAAATTGCTAGCTGTGGAAGGGAACAAGCAGAAGAGGGGTTACAGGGAGAAGATTGGCTGCCAGCATGTTCATTAGAGGTCGCTGCTGAACTTACGATAGCTGCGAAGCTGAGAAGACCACAGTCAGGAGGTCTGGAGTAAAGGCATAGGCTTCACCCCTGCACACTGTCAATGATGGAATGAGGTCTGCTCTGATGAGTGGTCGGGCCCTGGGCAGAGCCCCAGTCATTAGCCAAGCTGACCCAAGAAGATGGGCAACTGTGAGATGCCTTGCTGCCCCATCCTCTGCCCCAGGGAGACATGGCCACTTCCTCCCTCACAGGAGATGCCTGGGATATCAGAGTCCCTTCCAGTGTCACCTGTCTTGATTCACATGCTCAGGTGAGAACAACAGACTGGATACACTTAGGCAGGCTCCTTTATTGTATCTTCCCACAGCCCAGGAGACAGGTCCCATGAGGTCTTTTGGAGACCTGTAGAAAGATCTAGAACCCTGCATCCCACAGAGGCATGTACCCACAGTGATCCCTGTGACCACAGAATGGGACTTCACATGCTGAGAAGTCGACTGCCTTCCCACATCTATGTACAAGAGTCCACCATGCTTTCATCCTGGCCTGTTGAAGAATTTGCTACCTGTAATTTGACTAGCCTTGCATTTATTGATTTCATACATTTACATAGTGAGATTGAGTTTGTTTTATATACTGTACATTTTTCTGCCCAAATGATTTGTCAATTCCTTTTTTATGATTTTATTTCAACAATTCTCCAAGAATTTATATCTTTTGTTTCTTTTTCATTTGTTTTTCTTTTCTTTTAAAATTTCTTTTCTCCTTATTTATTTTTTAAAATAATTATATTGGAAAACAAATAGCAATGAGGCAGTTTCAAAACCAATTACTAGGACAGTTTCAATAATTAATACATTGCATATTGCTGTCTTCATAGTGGTTATTCATAGTACAACACGCAGACATGGCATCCTGTCCACAAACACTATTAGTACAATATTTCTTCTCATTTTTTTTTTTTTCGTAACCAGGGATTGAACTCAGGCCTTTGTGCTTTCCAGGGAAGCACTTACTTCACTAAGTCATTTCCCCAGCCCCAACTTTCTTCTCATTGAATTAAGAGAATGTAGCTGGATATCTATCCTATTTTGAATATGCAAATACAGAATGGTCCTTCAATTGTATCCCCTTTTTTGTTTAGTTTTCTCAGAGATGGATATTCCATTGCCATTTAAATATTGCATGAATTCAGCAAAATATTTCAATATAGTCTAGTAATCCATAAAAGTAGTGGGATATCCATAGGACTGGCAATTTCAGAAGTTGTTGACTTGAGCCTTTTACAGCTCAGCATATTAATATGGCTTTTCTTTTTTATTTCAGTTTTATACTTTTCTGCTGGATGGTTAAGACCAAGATAAAGAAAGACCTATAGAACAAGAAATGTAACTTTTGTATCTGATAAGGTCAATCAAATCTCCTCATGATTTATCCTGAAACCCTGTACCGCAGTTTGTAGATCCTTTGTCAGTGTCAGCCATGTGGATGAGTCACGGCCAAGCTTGACCATTTTGCTCTCTGTGAAAGCCTGAGAGAATGTTTTCTCTCCATGTGATTCTCCTTAGGCACACTCTACATCATCTATCTCTTTCCTCTCTGGCCCTGTAATCTCCTTGTTCAGTGAATTTGGGATGCAGCTGAGTTACAGGATGTTACACTATAGGTTCACATATGTCCTGAGTCTTTACTGACTTGAAAGGCTAGGGCCAAAATGTTGGCTGACCTTACAGCCCTTCTTTTTCTCTAATTTTTGATCTGCCAACTTGGGTTGTTAACCCTCCAGAAGAGAAGCTTATTATTACCCTACAACATATGCAGTTGGGTTTAACCTCACTATCTATCTGAATATCAAATATCTTAGGTATAACATGAAACAGGTATTTTCCATCAAGTATTGATATGTTAAACTTTAAGTTCATATTCATAACAGAATATGAAGAAAAAAAGTTAAAAAAATTAAAAAATAAAAAATAGGAATAAGCAATTACATATTTTTACACAGAAATTTAGAAATCTAACCATATACAACACTGTAGCAGGAAGTCCTATGACATTTTTTTCTTGTCTCTTGTTTTCTTTATTACACTTTTTTAAGGAAACATTTACCTCAGATATAGTATGACAGTAATTGGTATGTCATTACAAAAAGTACATATTTAGAAGACCAGAATGACAGGCATTCCAAGTAAGACCCTACTATTACACATTGCTATCTTCAGTGCAGTTGCTTAGTTCACAGATATCAACATATATAGTTAATCAGGGTGAGAATTGTTCCAGTTAACTGGTAGTTTCCAAATCCTTCTGAAGGCCAGGGAGATAGCTCAGTAGAATATGCACTTGCCTGGCAAGCACAAAGTCTGAGTTCAATCCCGGGTACCGAAAAATAAAAAACTGCTAAAGATTTTCAGGTTCTTTGGCTTAATTATCTTGTGCATATAAATGTATGGTTTTTTCCCCTGTCATGTTTCCTAGCTTTTCTTCTTGCCCTCTTTTTGTTGTATAATCTTCAATTTAGGAGACTAAATTTTTAAGGAGCTTTCTTTTGATTGTGTTAATCCTTTCTATTTTTATTTCTTCTTTTGAGTTCTTATACTAGGGAAACTTTACAATATTTACACAGGTGGATCTGGTTTATTTTACTTATATCTTCAAGTGGCAACCTTTTAAATATAAATGCCTCAAGATTAGCATGCTTTATAGCTCAGTAATACCCCATTACATAAAAATACCACATCTTTTTCATCCATTCCTCAGGTGAAAGGCATCTTGGTTGATTCCAAGATTTGGCTACCACAAATTGCTGTGCTATAAACATAGTTGCACATATATCACTATGATATGAAGTTTTCAGATCCCCTGGGAAAATTCCCAGTAGGGGGATAGCTGGTTTGAATGGGATTTCCAGTCCTAGTTTTTTAAGGAGTCTCCACATTGATTTCTATAAAGGTTGCCCCAGTCTACATTCCCACTAGCAGTGGAACAGGGTTCCTTTTTCCCCACTAGCCTCTCCAACATTTGTTGTTGGTTAATTTCTTTATGATAGCCATTCTTTCTGGGGTGAAATGGTATCTCAGTGGCTTTTCTTCATTGGAACCAGGGATTGAACTCAGACCCTTTCGCTTGCCAGGGAAGCACTTATTCCACTAAGCCATCTCCCCAGCCCGTCTCAATGTTGTTTAAATTGCATTTCATGGATGGCTAGTTATGTGAAGGATTTTTTCATAAATTTATTCACTTCTTTACTTTCATTCTCTGAGAAGTGTGTGTTCATCTCGGATGCCCATTAACATCCTTGTCTTGTTCCTGGTTTTAGAGAGGAAATTTTCAATTTTTGTCCATTGTGTATGATGATGGTCATTGGTTTGTCATAGATGGCTTTTAACAGATTGTGGTACTGAAAATTCTGATACTCAGTATGCTTTTTATCATATTGAATATGGTGCTAAACTTTGACAAAAGTTTTTTCTGCTGCTATTAAGATGATAATATGACTTTTGTCCTTGGCTCTGTTAATATGGTGTGTTACACTTACTGATTTATGTTTGTTGAACTATCCTTGTATACCCCGGTGAATCCCACTTAGCCATGGTGTATAATGTTCCTGATGATTTTCTGCATTCTGCTTGCCAGAATCTTACTGAGGAGTTTTGCTTCGATGTTCACTAGCGACATTGGCCTGTATTTTTCTGTCTCAGTTGGGTCCTTCTTGTGTTTTATTATTTGGGTAAGGTATGCTTCCATGAATAAATTTGAGAGTATTCCCCCCTTTCAATTCCATTATCTTTGTATTTAGGACAGGGTGGGCGGGATGTACCATGTTTCACTGCATAGATTGGATTTGCAGTGATCTGCCTGTTTGCAGCCTCCCAAATGCTGGCAGTATAGGTGAATGCCACCACACCCAGGCTCAGTCTCTGTCCCATGGGTGGGCCTGGCACAGCAAGCCCAGGGATGGAACCCCTGGCCCCTGTTTCTGAATTTCATTGTTTAATTTAGGAAGTAGTAATGTTATGTGTTCTATAAATTTCTTGTAGAATTCAGGAGTGAATCCCTCCAGGCCTGGAATTTTCTCTGGTGCTAGATTTTTAATTACATCTTTAATTTCATTGATTGATAATGGGTTTATCTAGGAGTTTTATATCTTCTTGATTCCCTTTGGCAATGCATATGGAGCCAGGAATCTGTCCAGTTCTACATTTTCCATCTTATTGGAATACAAGTTGTCAAAATAAGCATAGATGATCTTCTGGATTTCTGCAGGATCCTTCTGGTTTTACCCTTTTTATTCAAAATGGTGTGGATTTGATTCTTTAGTTTTTTGATAAGGTTGGCTAAGAGTTTGCCAATTTCATTTAATGTTTCAAATAACCAAGTCTTTGACTCATTGATTCTTTCTTGTTATTTTTAAGTCTCCAATGTGTTAATTTTTACTCTGATATTTAAAATTTCCTCCATTGTACAAGATTTGGGCTTGGCCTGTTCTTCTTTTCTAGATGTTTGAGGTCCACGATTATGCTGTATATTTGTACTTCCTCAGTTTCCCTGACCTGAAATGAGTGCTCAGTGCTATTAGTTTCCTTGTTAGGACAGCTTTCACTGTGTCCCATAAGTTCCAGTATGTTGTATTGTGATTATCGTTTAATTGTGAAAACTATCTAAATGCTTTTTTGTTGTTGTTGTTGTTATTTGGTACAAGGAATTAAATCAGGATCGTGTGCTTGCCAAAAGGTTGCTAATCCTCTGAGCTCTATCCCCAGCCCTTGGATCTAATTTTTCAATTTGAAAAATAATTGATTTTTCCAGAGTGTGCTATTTAATTTACATTTGCTTATGAAATTATGCACCAGTGTGGGACAGGTCAGCGCCCTCCAAGACCCCTTAGCTCTCCCGGGCTCAGACTGCCTCTGTGTTGGTCGGGTGAAGAACTGAAGCTCCGTGTTTTTCCCATGACTGGGGTGGGACGGTAGGACTCACGAAGAATCCCACAGTCATGTGTGGCAGGAGAGGGCTGCAGCTCAGCGGGGCTCCGGTGATGGAGGGGGTGGGTCAGCTCAGTGAAGCTCCCACAAGGATCGCTGACAAAGTTTATGAAGTGACTGTAGATGATTGGCTTTTTGGGGTATATAATATTGTTTATTAAAATTATAGTTTCAAAACACAAAGATATAAAAACTAATGCACAATTTTGTAAAATGAAGTAAAACAGTGGTCACAACTTTTCACCTCAGAAGTTTTATCTCCTAGTACCCAAGAATTATTTCTTGTTCTTGAATTAATATTAAAATTAGAGGGCCCAGGGAGATAGCTCAGTAGAATAAATGCTTGCCAGGGGCTTGAGTTCAATCACTGGTTCCATAAATGAATAAATAAATCATCTTTCTATTTTGGTGTAGCGATATGTAACTTCCATAGTGAACAAATGTAATACTATGTAAGAAAAGACTGATTTGACAAACCAAAATCAATGACACAGGGAGGGACTCCAACATTGCTCATAGAAAATTATCAATAATAACTCCTGATTATAAACAGGAAAGCCATGCCATAGGTTTATGGCCACACCGCCATGAATGTGCCTCATCTCGTGTGAACTAATGGAATTTGAAGTTATTACTGACAATTGAATTATTTTTGATGCAAATCGTGAGGCTTATCTTGAAGGCTTCAGTGTTTCTGTAGAATTTGAAACTTGTAAATCGCTGGGGCATTCGGTGTTTCTTCCTTCACCTTCTGAATTTTATCCGTAGCATCCTTGCCTGTTTCAATTTTCTATGCAGTAATGAATAATGTCTTCTCTCGTCCAATCCGTTATATTGCTTTTGTCTTTCTTCAGGTATCTAGTTAAGTCGAGTCTGACGGGTAAGTCCTTTCACTCTTTCCTTCTGCAAGGTCTCTAGCTTGGGTCTGTTAAAAGACTGCCAACTAGTTCTGGAGCTGTCTGCAGGTGACTGGCAATATCAAACTGTTCAACTTCTTTTTTGGTATCAAAAAAAGAAGGCATGTTTATTCTGTCAATTTCCCTCGGAATCCAGCAGATGGAGCTCTGACGTTAGTCTTCCAATTTCCCTAGTTTATGCTACCTTTTTCATTTCTGTATATCTGACATCCTCAGTTCTCATTAGCTTTAGCTGTTCTGGAGTTACTTCTTCCTTATTGTCCTTAATGACATGAACTCCATGCTGGAGCTTCACCAGAGGCATTTGATCATAGAATTCATCTGGACTGTTTTCAAATGCCTTCTTTCAAAGTGCTTTGAGGAGCTCTTATTTTTTATGACAGTTATCTGCACGAAGTCCGTAATCTTTCTCTTTCTCCAACAAGCCAAGGTGTTTTCAAAGGGCAGGTAGGCTTTGCTCTCGGTGTTCTTGCTCCCTGGACTTAGCCACCTTGTAAAATGCCACTGCCCTATCTGCCTGCTGGGTACTGCACAAGCTCAGCACAGAACGTGGGTTCCTCAGTACCTCGTTGCAGGTTTCTCAAAGCCTCACTTAGAGCATTGGCTTTTACTAGCTGCCTCTCAGTGTTGTTTTACCTTTCTTTAACAATGTGCATTTGCACATGTGGTAATTTGCTTCATTAAATTTGTTATGTAAAATGTGCTTGTTGGTGGGCTCCTAAAATTCCAATAGTTAGAAGGCTGAGGAAAGAGGATCATTATACATTTGAGGCTAAATTGGACTACATAGTGCATTTCAAGCCAGCCTGAACTACATAATGAGACCCTACCTCAAAGAAAATCAAAGAAAATTCAAATATATTTTGTCATATGTTATTTTTAAAGCTGGTGACTGCACCAGGGAACTGAAGATTTAGGGCAGTGGCAGGCTCAGAGCTGTTCGAGCACGGACTTGCCTGGTCCTCAGTAGCAGTGACACGGTTTTGGCTTTGGAGTAGCTTCTGGCATTAACCATCTTTGTGTCAACCAGGTGTCTCCCTGAAACCTCTGTGTTTCCCATAAAATTTGGTGCTATTTCACTTTACAAATGGCGAAAGTAGTCATTTGCTAAATCCTGTTCTTTGCTGTATTTAAAAAGTGAGTGTAGGAATTTTTTCCTTCATGATACTAATGTTATTTTGACTTATTTAATGTTGATTTGGACTTCACACCATAAGTATTGCTAAGATGAATGGATTGCCTTGCACATATCAGAAATGGATTTTCTGGTAGGGAACTTGTACCTTTAGCTAGCTGTGAAAATCATGTAATCACCCTTTTAGCCTAGAGTGGACCTACTGAGTGCTGAATACTACAAGACCATCCTGGGAAGTTCAGATGCAATGCTGGGCTAGTGCACCTCATTTGTTTCTTTTACATGACTTTGTATAAGTCTTAATTTATAGTGGATGAAATAAACATCTGAGTCACTGCCTTTAAATTTTTTTTTTCCAGAATTGGGGATTGAACTCAGGCCCTTGCACTTGCCAGGGAAGTGCTTATTCCACTGAGCCATATCCCCGGCCCCACTGCCTTTAAAATTATTCTGTACTTATATAAATGTTAAATCTTATCTTGTAAATTAAAAATATGTACCATGAGTGTGTATTTACACAACATTTATTTTATGTTAGTCCTCAGTAGAATAGCACAACGTAGTCAGCTGGCTTCAAGTCAGTCTGAGGCCCCAGGGTACCTGCTGCTGCAGTGGAAACATCACCATCCCTGTGGTCTGCTGTCTTTTACTCCTGAGCTCCTGGCACAGTGGCTTCCTCTAGTGCTGTGCACCATAACCTGTGGCACAGGTGAATTAGGGACAGTGTATACAGCAGTGTCTCCCCCAGGCACTCACGTTTCTGTCACATCCAAGGTTTGTGATGACCACTGCTAATCCATGAGGATCAACTCTGACAATGTCTGCTCTGCTCACAAGGCAATGGACCTTTCTCAGGTCAGTGTGTTCTTTTCCAGCACGTGAGTAAGAATCATCCGCAGCTCATGACTTCATCTCTGCACTATTACATAGGTCTTGATATGGTAATAATTTCTTGTTCTTCTTTTAATGGATTCTTCCCTTGTTTGGAAACTTGCAGTGCCAGGTGGCACTGAGATGTGGTCAAATGATATATGTAGAAAGACTTTAGGAACTTTTGGATAGTGGAATTGTTAGTTGGGGCTGTTTGTTGATATAGGTAAAAAAAATAGAAGTACAGTAATTAGATGCAATCACATCTATCAACAAAGGATAAGGATGAGAGGAGGTGTTTGTTCCCCAAGAGTGATGAAGGCAAAGCCAACTCTACAGTATCAGTTAGCCCAATGTCCCTTCAATTCTTTCCTCTTCAGGGCCCTCAGGCCAGTTCACTGGCATACACAAAGGGCTGGAACCTCACATTTTGTATCCTCAGTATGCAGTATCAGTCTCAAGGTGCCATGACTCTTCTACCTTTCATCATTATCCTCTCTCCATTCATGGTTACAAGCAGATCACATCTGGGATGCTCAATATACTGAGAGTCACATATGACCAATGTGTGAAGAGCCCAAAGTCAGGAGTCCCTGGAGGCCAGAGTCTCACTTCTTGAATCTATACCTTGGAACAGAGCATTTTGGTGGTGCTTTTACTCATCCTTCGACCATCACAGCCCTACCTTGGGTAAGCTCTTTACTCAGTGCCACATGCCACCTCCATAGCTGTTTTCTTTTCCTAAAACCAGGAAGATTCCTGATTGGTTACTACGGCCTTTCCCCATCTCCAATCTTCCTCCAAAGGCACAGGAAGCTCATGACATGGGTTTGTCCATCTTCTGAGCCACACCTTGTCCTGGCCAACTCGGTAAAGTCACCTGGGCACCACCCATTCCCCAGAGGCAGAACTCATCACGTCCAGCTGCCAACGGTATCTGAGCACATGCAGGGGCCTAAGGATTTCTTTTGGATGTACCGAAGGGGTTTCTGCTCTCCCTTGGTTTATAGAAAGTGCATTTACTTCTGGGGGGGGTGATTCCTTCACTGAAATTCAGTGGGAGTCATCTGAACCTGGGAACATGAATGAAAGAGTGCTAAGGAGATGTGGATTCTTATTTTTTTTTTTTTTTTTGGCAGAACCCAGGATTGAACTCAGGCCTTTGAACTTGCCAGGGAAGTGCCATCTCCCTGGCCCAATAATGCTAAGAAGAGATGGGCAATGTTTTCTAAATTATTCTCAAACAGATTTCTAGTTTGATCTTAGTGGATACCTGCTGTTCCTCAGCTCCTCTTAAGGCAAAAGTTTCATTAAGAAGATTGCATTACAAACCATGAAGTTTACTCTGGGTGGTGCTGAGAGTGTGTCCGATCACCTGGAATCCTCAGAAGGTGCAGATCCCTATTACTTCCCTCACAGTGAGCACTGATAAGTGTGATACGCTGAGTAGACATGACACAAACTGGTGTTTCTGAACTCAGCAGTGGGGTTGTGACTGAGGCCCCCTGAATACCTGCAGTTTTAGTGTGATATTTCCCCCTGTCACATGCCTTCTCCTTCATTTTCTCTATTGAAATTTCAAGTTTTGCTCACATAGAGGCTGAAAGTGTGGGGAGCCTACACCAAAAGAGAAACTCTGAAAATAAACTCCATAAAAGAATTTATACTCTGAATGAGGTCAAAGAAGTTTTAGGTCCCAGTCTTTGTGACACCACCACTGCTGGTGACGTGCTTATGCTCAGGCAGGAGAACCCATGTGGAACCAAAGCCATTCTCTGCCTGGTTTCCAAGCCGCTGTGTCAGGCTCTTACAGAGAAGCATCCCAGAAGAAAGACACACAGAAGAGGTTGGAGCAACTGTGGTCAGGAGAAATGTGATCACACATTAAATCATGGTCCCTTGTCAGTGACTGTGCAGACATGAAAAAGGTGTCGCAGCAGTGACCTCACTGTGTAGAGCCACTCTTGGAGACAAAAGTCAGAGGGTCTGGAGGGAGATGGAGGACTGGCAACACATGTACAGGCATTATCTGTTGCCTATTCCCAAATGCCTCTACTCCATCACCGTGTTCAATGTATGTTGGCAGTGTGAAGTGTAAAGCAAGACCTTGCAGGAAGCACAGCAGTATTGGGAGGAAGCAGGTTCACGGTTCCATTTCCCAGGAAAACATGGGACACAAGTGTTGGTGAGTGCTGCATTGGATGTCCTGAGTCCACTAGAGGAGTCTAGAAGCTTAACTAAGTGTCTCAGCAGGTCCCCATGCTGAGGTGAAAACAACCTACCCTGACTGTTCTTGGATGTTGTCCATTGTGTCACCTTGGCAGGTTTACAAGTTTAACCAAGTGATTCACACAGAGCCAGGGCCCCTGAGTGCTACACTGCCCCCATGTTCAGGTAGCCTGCTCACAGGATGAGGAAGGAAAGTGGCTTGTCCTCCCTTGGCTCTTGGTGTTTCTGCTGTCTTGTACTGTTGCTCCTGTGCCAGGCCACACTGCTTTGGAAGCAGCTGCTTCATCACTGAAACTTCTCCAGACTTTGAACTAAATCAACCTCTCCCTCTTTAATATTTCTGTCATGTATTTTGTCTCAGCATGGAGAGGAAGGTAATGGAGACAGTTAGAATGTAGAGTGGGTCTCATTCTGTCTTTTGAGAAAACATATTCTTTCTGGGGACCACTTGCTCTTGGCTATGGTGACACTCTGTTTTCAACTTTATACTGAACCATGGTCAGGTGCAGAGATGTACAAAGATGTGCTAAGTATTTCTAGGATATTCTTTCAACAAGTCCCCAAATGCCTCTTTCGTCTCAATGGAATGGTTCAAATGTGTGTTGTAAATGTACACAGGAAGTATAAACAGGCATCAACCCATGGCTGGGATATTTCTGGCCATGGGAAGAAATGCCACATTTGCTTCTGTGAAGTTTTTAATTTTGGATACCAGAGTGCTGAAGACAGTGTGTCACACTGTGCAGAGCACTATGGACAAAGCATTCGACAGATATATCCCATGGAAAGCAATGCATAGGGGCTTGCTCAAAGGACTTCCCAGTCCCTTAGCTGTTCACTTCTGCTGACCACACTATGTACAGTGACTGGGCGAAATACATCCGATGGGATTCCTTCATAACTACTGAATGAAGCAGTTGAAGCTCATGCCCTCATGGGCCTGTGGAGATGAGGGTGGGTGTCCAGGAAGCTCCTCTGTTAGGTGTTCTGGTGATGCCCTCTCTGGAGTCCTCCTTCTGAGGAAAGTTCACACCTACAGGGTGTAGTTGACATTGGCCCTGAAGTCCTTTCTAGTTATGTAGTCTGACTGGTGTGGCTCCGGTCCCCTGAGGAGGTGACTGCCTTGCCTTTGGAACAATGTGATACCCTCTGAAAGACATTAGGCATTGAACATATCAGGGAAGGAGTGAGGCCTCCTGTGCTGTTCTTAACAGGCTGTGACTCTTGGGGTGTATTGGGAGTGAGAAGAGGTTCCCATTTAAATTCTATCTCTGGAAACATTAGTTGGGTTTGTTCTTCCTCAGCTTTTCATTCGCTACCGCTAAAACAGAGTTATGAACAGCTGAGAACATTTGTAGTTAAGATTCTGCCTTTGACTTTTCCAAATACAACTTGTCTAACAATGGGACATCTCTGACAGAAGAAAGCAAAAAAGGAGTTTATAAATAAAGGACTATTTTGTAGTGAAAAAATATATGTATATACAAAATAGTATAGATATACAGCTACTTTCTATTAGTTCAATGAAAAGAAATGTTTGTACTAATATTGTTTAGACAAGATACCATGTCTGCATCTTGTCCTCTGAATAGCTACTATGAAGACAACAATATGCAATGTATGAATTATTATAACTGTCCTACCAACCTGTTTTGCAACTGTTTCATTGCTAATTTTTTCTCATTAAAATGAATAAAAATTAAAATAAATGTATATTACCATTGCTCTCAGATTTCCGTGGATGCTCACCTCCTGCTCCCTGGTTTCTTGGGAAGCCCTTGTAACCAAGCCTAGTGGCTTTGTCTCAGATATGCATCTGGGTGTGTCAGCTCTAAGGGTTTGAAACACATTTTTTACCTCCTGCCCACATCTTCAAGTGTTTCTTCTGAAGTTGTTTTGCTCACACTTTGCAGTAACTGGAGGCTTCCCTGAAAAGCACTGTGTCCCAAAACCCTCAGTTTTCTATTTTTTCCCTCAGCTGCATAGGCTAATGGGATTCCTCTTTTTTTAAATTATAAGTTCTTATATGTTGAAGAGTAAAAACAAAAGCCAGAAAAAAAAAAAAAAAACCACAGGAACAAGGTAACATGCAACAATACATGTTACAGATTTTAAAAACAAGAATAGCTAATCAACAATGATTGATATATTATCTATTTTTATCATCACATCTGCTGCTCAGATTAACAGAATTATGCAAGATTGGACATATGATTGCATATTACCACTTTTTTTCAAGAAATCTTTTTTTTATTTTAGCAACCAAGAAAGCTATTCATTTTGATGCTTATTATTTTATTGCAATTTTCCTTCTTTAGGGCAGTTTTTTATTTTATTCCTGATCAATCCTAGGATACTTTTATGTATTTGTATTACCATATAGCACACACCCCATATTATTGGCTTATAGCAATGTATAATTTAGTGCATGATTTTGTAACTCTCTAATTCAGCAGGGTTCAACAGAATCCACCTTGACGTGGTGTCAATCGATGTTACTTGGTGATAGCCAGCTGATGGATGGAACAAAATGGCTTCATTCACAAGTATGGTACCCACATGGCTTTTGTAGTATTATCTTTCAGGAGAGGCAATTTTCACAACATTTCACTCGAATATTAGAGCCCCAAGGGGCAGTATTCTAACCATCTTATGCAGAAATTGAAAACAACTTGAAGACTCCTTGCAACACATTTCTTGTATGCTTGTAGACAGATAAATTGCTAAGCTGTGCTCACCTTGAAGGAATGAGGAATTGGATGCTGCCTCTTGGATGGGCTGTTCATTTTTTTGGCCAATTCTAGTAAATTACAGTTGCCATGTGCTACTGTTCTCATAAGACCATTGGATAATATGTGATCTGTATCTTGTGGGGGAAGGACATTTCAGTGGCTCTGGCTTTCTTTTATTTTGAAGAGTAAAAACCAAATCTAGAAAAACAAAAACAAATGCAGAAACAACATAACATACAACACTACATATATTACAAGTCCGGGCATGGTGGTGCATGCCTGTAATTCCAGCTGCTGGGGAGGCTGAAAACAGAAGGGTCACTACAAATCCAAGCTGTGTAGTTAGACCCTGTACAAAAAACCCCAAACATATATTAAAGATATTTTGAAACAAGAATGGGTGATTAACAAAGAATGATATATAAACTATTTTATTGTCAAAGCTGTTCCTGAGATTGAGTGATACAGCTATGCAAGATGTGATATATGACTGAATATCACATATTCACATGCTTCAAGAAATCTTAATTTTTGTTCTTGTTTCTTTTAGTTTTATTGCCTTTTCCTACAAATTTTATTTTAAAGAGAATGTAGTAATAATTGATAGGACATTAGAAATGGTACACATTTAGATGACCAAGATGACAGGTGTTTAAAGCATGTTTTTTTTTTTTATTACGCATTGCTGTCCTCAATGTAGTTGTTTAGTTCACAGATATCAGCATACAGTTATTCACGGTAAGAATTCTAAGCATTAACTGCTGTTTTTAAAAAGCTGATGGCAATTTTTGGTACAATTACCTTAGCCTTCTTATATATATACCTGCATGTTCCGCCCCACCATTTCCCCTCTTTTCTCCTTTCTCTCCACTTCGCTGAATTTTTTTAATTTTTAAAAATTCATATTAATGAAAAAAGATACAATAGCAGTGAAACATTTTCTAAACAGTTTAGTAGGACAGTTATAATAATTAATACATCGCATATTGTTGTCTTTGTAGTGGTTATTCATAGTACAAGATGCAGATGGGATATCCTGTCCAAACACAATTGCAACAAATCTTTCTCCTTATTGAATTAAGAGATAGTAACTGTATATAGGATATAGTTGAGATGTGTATACAGGACAATGGCTATAGCCAAGGAGCTGAAGGGCCTTCCTTGTTCCAGGGAGATTATGTGGCAAATAGCAGCTGTAATTGAATTACACCTGAGTGTGCTGTGTGTGTGTGCACTGTTGGACTCAGAGAACACACTTCCCCACCTCTTGGGGACCACAGTCTCTGAAGACAAGACAGGGCTGCACTTGGGACTGCTGAATCTCACAGGATTCCATGGCACTAGAGCTGCCCACCTTAGACATCAAAGAGTTCATTCCTTGGCAAGATTTAGTATCTCTGTTTCCCACTGCCCTGCTTGTTTTCACAGGCTGGGTCTCAGGTGTGCCCTCCACTTCTTGAACGCCCTGAGCAAGTCTGAAATCCAGTGGATTCCAGAGAGAGATCTCTATGTGAGCTCTCAGATAATTCTGCTCTTCCCACATTCCCCAAAACATATTACTTCTCTCTTTTACTTAATCCTTCATTTGAACTCATTTTAGGAGATTGGGGGCTCAGCCAAGTTCCTCATACCAATCAGCTATGCTGGAAGATCAGAGGGAGGTGGGGACTCCTGACCCATATGTCTCTCATGTCATGTGGTGGTGGTTACTGTGATTCCTACAGTAAGCGGGCTGTTGTACACAGCTGATTTGGCCCAGAGCTGCTGCAGCTCCCATTTGCTCTGTCTTTCAGAGGCAGATGAGCTATGGGTGAGGAAGCCAGGGAAGCAGATACACAAGCCATGTTTAGTAGAGATTTTTCCTCATGTGCTCCAGGTGAGAACCCCAATAACTGGCACATAGGACAGGAGGCAGCCATCCTTATAGATCCCTGGGGTCTGAAATGAAGGAAAAGGACCCTGTCCACTCTCTCTTTGTCTTCAACCAGAATTCCACATCTCCTGAGAAATTCATGTCACTGTCCATTCCTATTTTTGTGCTTGATTTGTTTACTGCTATGTAAAAATTGCTCTTATATCTTTTCCTACCCTTCTCCTTTCACTCTATCCCAACCACATTGGCTCCTTTGTCAAACAGGATAGAGTAGTTTGTCTCAGGCCTTTGCAAATTCCTTTCCTACAAGAATCTGAAAGTTTGCTCCCTAATTTCTAGCTCTTTTCTCAAATAATCATTTCTTAGTAAGGATTTTCCTAAGTCTTTTAGTTTGAGCCTAAGAATTTCAGTTATTTTCTCTTTCCTAGGACACAATATCCAACACACACAACTTAAAGAGGAAATATTTATATTTTTACCTACAGTTCACAGAGGCTTCAGTCCATATTGGATGGCTCCAAGGCAGGGTGGAATGGCAGTGCAGTGCAGCAGTGGGACACACAGGTCATGGCCAGGAGTGGGAAACATGAAGCATGAGCCAGGAAAGATACGCTTCCTGCCCTGCTCTCAGTGACTGACCTTCTTCATCCAGGCCTCCCCTGCCCATATCTCATTTAACTACAAGTTCAGCAGCAGTCCTGCCCACTGTTGTAGACAGACACTACCACTGTGGAAATCAGTGTGGACATTCCTCAGAAAAGTAGCATTAGCTGTCCCATTTGACCAAGCCATTCCCTTCCTGAGTAACTTCCCAGAGGAATTAAAAATGTATCACAATGCCGTAGGCACCCCCATGTTTATAGCAGCATAATTTGTAATAGCTCTATCATGACAAGTCAAATGCCTATTATGCAATATATGGATAAAAATATATATACAAATATGTGATATATATATGTATATTTATGACATGAATATATAAAAATACATATGTTACTAACATAACTATATTAATGATATAAATTTTTTCTACCATCGAAAAGGAAAAAGTTGGGGGCCAGGGAGATAGCTCAGTGGAATAAGTGCTTCCCTGGCAAGTGCAACAGCCTGAGTTCAATCCCTGGTTCCACCAAAAAAAAAAAGGACAAACTTGAGCCCAATCATCAACTGGCCTGGCATGTGAGTGGAGCAGCCGGGAGCCTCCAGATCCTCACTTCAGCCAGCACCCAGGCCAGGCATGTAAATGGGACTTCCTCCATCAGACAGGCCCGATGTGGAACCCTGTGGCTGAATTCCCTGCAGAGAGGCTACAGGCAAGACCCCCACAGCTGATCCAGGAGCAGAACATTTTGCCAGAGTGGCAGAGTGGGTTCACTTCCGAGGGCTACAACAGGAAGAAGTGGAGCACAGCAGCCAGACTCAAGCCACAACTACTTGGATGAGTTTTGACATCTGCAAGGTGATGCAAAAATGAACAATGTGAGACTGATAGGCATTAATGAGAAGAAGGAAGTAGTCAATGCAAATGATATAAAAAGAATATGGACTGTCTCATTGCTATTTGTTTCTCAATAAAGTTAATAAAAATATGGTATGGACATATCTCTATCTATCTATCTATTTATCTATCTATATGTATTTGTCCTCCCACTCTATCAAAAATTAATGACAAAATAATAAAAACCACTAAGTAGTGGTTCAATGGGAAATAATAAAATTGTATTTTAGTAAAGAAAGAATATGAGCAGAATAGACGAAAACTTTCCAAATATGGGGAAACAATCTGACATTCAAGTAACCAAAGCATAAACACCTCCAAATAACACCCACCCAATTAAACACACACCCAGACATATAATAATCAAGATCCCAGAAATTCAGCACAGGTACAGTGTACTAAAAGCCACTAGAGAAAAGAAAGAGATCACATTTAAAGGAAAACCTATCAGAATAATGGCAGATTTCTCTTCAGAAATCATCAAGGTAAGAAGAGCATGGAGCCAAGTAGTACAAGTCTTTCAAGAAAACACATTTCAACCCAGACTGCTGTACCCTGAAAAACTCTATTTCAAGATTAATGGAGAAGTGAAATACTTCCATGACAAAGAACAACTAAACAATTTCATGACAACTAAGCCAACCATATACAGACCACTAAAAGATATTATAGAGAGCAATCAAAATGACCACAACTCCATGAATGAGAATGGAAAGAATCCACCAAATAAGGCAAACAAACACAGGAGAAAAGTATATAACAGCAGTCTTACAACTATTTTTTTGTAAAGAGTGGCAAAATATTTCCATCAGCATACTCTGCAAATGGACTTCTCCTGCACCCTGTGGGTCATGATTCTGTCTGAGTCTACAGGGTGGATAACAAGGAAATAGGAGTAGCTTAGTCCCACAAGTGATACCTGGTCACCAGTAAGCATTATGGACACTGTCCACGTCCACCCCATACTGGAACTTTGTGCGGTGTCCTATCTCCAAACTGTTAGAAGTGCTGGTCATGTATTTGCCATTCCATTTCACAGAGAGCAAACTGGTCAACAATGGTCGTAACTCATCCACATGGATGACACAGACAAAGGATCTACAGAATAAGGTACAGCACTATAAAATAAACCCTGAGGGGAGTTCACTGACCTCATAAGAAACATAAAGTACATGTGTTGGTATATAGGTCTTGCTCTATCTAGGTCTTAACCATCCAGCAGAAACGTATAAAAATGAAGTATACACCGCGGGGCCATAATAATAAGTTGAGCTCTAAATGGCTATGGTCGAGAACTTCTTCAGAAAACTCACTATTGTTGTGGAACGTTGGACTGTGTTGGATTGTGTTGTCGAGTTCAAGCACCTAAGTTAATTGAATGACAATGGAGTGCCCACCTTTGACAGGTGTAGACAAAGGAAGGGGTATAGAAAGAAAGAATCATGATGTGTGTGTATGGACAGTACAGTTGGGATAGATAACACCCTACTTCTACATAGTTCCATGAGAGGCAAGATTTGCACTAATGGTGGTTGGACAGGATATTATGTCGGCTTCTAGTAATATGGACAACCACTAGGAAAATAACAAGGTTGAAAGTATTAATTATTTAATCTTTGATGTAATTCAGGTATAAAAAATAAGATACACAAACAGCTAGACTCTCTTAATTTACTGATAAAAGACATATGGTATAATAATGTCTGTAAGTATAATATCATGTATGCATCTTCTATGATACCAAAACATTATGAAAACAGTTTGCAATGTATTAATTTATCAAATCCATCGTGTCAAGGTATCTTAAAACTGTCTCATTGATATTTGTACTTCAATAAAACAAAAATTATATATATATATATATATATATATATATATATATATTTGCTATTCCAGTATTTTTGTTATGTTGTATTCTTAGTAATTCTTTACTATCATGAAAACTTTTTCATAGTTTTTTGTATATATTAACCTAATCAAATACTGTGTTAATACTCTGAATTGATCACAGATTTGTACATATGATACACTACATTCTGGCCTCTTAGTTGGACTCACAATTTAATTTTAATTTTTGAATATTATTTTGAAATATTTAATTTAATTTTAAATTAATTAATATTTAATTAATTTTGCCGGATGTGGTGGTGCAGGCCTGTAATCCCAGCACTCAGGAGGCTGAGGCAGGAGGATTGTTGTGAGTTTGAGACCAGCCTGAGCTACAAAGTGAGCTTAAGGCCAGCCTGAGCTGCATAGTGAGACACTATCTCAAAAAGAGAAAATAAATTTAATTAATTTTCTGAATATTGTTTGATTTTAATGTTTGTTTTATGATTTAAACTGTTTCTTTGACTATCTACTTTATAAGACATGATATGATATTTTCTCATAGTATTAGAAACATTAAAAAGTGTATTTCCATTGACTTTATATTCATTCTTCCTTGTCTTTTACACACACACACACACACACACACACACACATACACACACACATGAAAAATATGTATGTAACCTGACATAAGATTGATACTGTTTTGTCAAAAAATCTTCAATGATCTTTTTAATGGGTTTGTCTAATATAATTATATTTTACATAGTCCTGTATAACTACTATTTTGAGAGCTCTTTATTCTTTATCTTGAACCATACAGCAACTTCTCTTGCCTTCTGGATTATGGTCTTATTTTCTATATGCTATGTCTGGAGGTATTAGAATATTTTGATTTTGTATAACTGGAAAATATTTTTCTTTTAGTTTTCAAAGGTATGTTTGCTAAGCATAAAATTCAATGAGGACAGATCTTTTTGTTTCTTAGTTCTTTGAGTAATTAAGTGTAGTTTCTTACCCACTTGCTCTTTTTTTTATTCTAATGTGGAATAATGGCAGATGGCTATTTATTTCTTCCATAGTTAATATTTTTTCCTATGTATCTGCTTTATTTGCTTCTTTACAAGTAGTTTTGCACCATTTCATTTTTGTGTATCTTGGTATCATATTATTCATATTTCTTTTGCAAAAGATTCAGTTTTCTTGGAAATGTGGTGGCATAATTTTAACTAAATTCAGAAATTTTAAAACTTTAAGTATTTGTTACATACCTCACTCTGTCTTGAGAATTCTAATTATATGAATATAAGTTTCTTGATTTTGCAACAGAGTAACCTATAATATAAGTGATCTTTTTCTTCATGTTTATTTTTCTCTTTTTTTAGGATAGGGTCTACAGGGTCTCACTATGTAGATCAGACTCATAGTGATTCTCCTGTTTTCAGCCTCCCATATGCTGTGATTGCAGGCGTGTGCCACCAGATGCAGTCTCAATCACTGTCTCAGCATGCACTGGGGGTGGGGCCTGGCATGGCATCTCAGGGATTGAACCCTGGCCACTGTATTCTGTCTAAGCAGGTGCTTTAGTCCGCTGAGCTATCAAGCCACCCCTCATGTTTATACTTATTTATTTATTTATTTATTTTGAAGAATTAGGGATTGAACTCAGGCCCTTGCGCTTGCCCGTGAAGCTCTTATTCTACTGAGCCATCTCCCTGGCCCCAATATTTTTTTTAAATGTGCAATCTATTATTATCTGGTATTATATATTGATTTCAGAAATATTTTTCTAAAATTTACTCTATCTACACCTTATATCTTTCACATTTCAATATTTTTCTATAATTTTTAATTTGCTATATAATCATTTTTGATTTTCAATAAAGTTAATAATCAGTTAAAAAAAGATAAACTTGAGACATTTGTAGGAAAGTGGATGCAACTTGAGACCATGCTTCCACATGAAATAAATCATCTTTACATGTATAAACACTGAATTGCCTCCATGGTGTGAGAAATTGAATGAGCACACAAGGACAAAATTTATAATAGATATTGCGAAATGGGATGGAATTGTTCAAAAGCAAAAAGGAACTTGGGTGAGGGAAATGGAAAGAAGAAAAAGGAAAGATGAAAATGATGGAAAAGGATAAAATAGAAAAAAAGCTTTGTAAATAAGGAGAAGAAGGTTTGAAGAGAACAATTTGGATTGCACAAAAAAGGACTCAGGGTCAGAGAGATAGCTCAGTTGTTTCAGTGCCTTCCTGGTAAGCCCAAGGAACAAGGTTCGAGCCCTGATTTCTCATGCTGTGCTAGCCCTGTGCCATTCTGGCCACTGAAAGCAGGCATGGTGGCACATGCCTGTAATTCTAGAGCTCAGGAGGCTGAGACAGGAGGTTCACTATGAGTCTGAGCTGCATAGCAAGACCTTGTACCAAATAAATAAACAAGACTTTTAAAACAATGAAAGAGAAATCAAAATATATCATGTACTGGAAAAGTTCCCTATGCTGAATACACTCGTGCATATCTAAAATGTACCACTAAATTTAGTTCAAAATATACTTTGCTTTTTGACTTCTTTTTTCCTTCCTCTTTTCTCTCTCAGTTGCTTTCTTTTCTGATTCATACTGGATAGAAACCATTTACTGATAAATTGATGAGAACCCTGTCTTCCAGCCCTGGCTACTACCCTGCTTCTGCCCCTGACTTTACCAATGGTCCTAGCAGATTATATACATATCTGTGGTGTGTTTTCACTCCTTCCCCAACAATAATAAAAACTGGCACTATTTTTCTCCAATGGCATAGTTATCTATGATCTCACAAAACATAATTTTAAACCGTCTCCTCTGTCCTTTCTCAGGCTGATTCTTTCTAGGCCAATGGAGTATCCAGCAGGCATTCTGAGATTTCACATTTTCCTTGGCTGGAATCCAAGCTTTGCATTGAAATTATTTATTTGAGATTGAGGCTCCTTTGTTTTTTATTCTGTAGGTATTTTTATTTGTTAACAGCTTTACTGAGCTACAATTTGCATACGCTAAATGCCCCCAACTTTGGTGTGTGTTCTCAGCAATTTTGGCAAGTTCATGCAGTCACGCACCATAGCCACAACAGAAGCACAGAGCACTTCCATAACCTCAGTGTTCCCGCTGCCCTCGGAGTTAATTCCTCCCCTAGTCCCTGACCTGGGAACTCCTAAGAAGCCTCTGAGGATGACAGAGCAGGTGCCCACACAAGGGAGAACGATCCTGCTGCGCCTGGTGGCCCTGAATCCCCTGGAGTCGGAGGAGGTGTAGGTGCGGGAGGCGGAGGGCCCCTTGCCCGGGAAGGTTCTCAGGAACAGGGGACAAGACAGGGTAACTTCACATCGTCCTTTGGGGACTCGCAGGACTTGTATTCTTTCTGAGGGACAGCTGGAGGTGGCCCTGGGGGACAATGGTGGGCTCAGGAGGCAAACGGGGACCATCCCTTGGGGACAAGAGAAGAGTAGGGGACACCAAGGCAGTGGAAGGGAGTGGGGGAGGGCTGGTGAGGCCAGAAGGACCTTGAGAGATGTCTGCGGTGGCCTGAGGAGACGATGGGTGGGGGGCAACGCACCCTTGGTCATGAAATCACCTTAACCGTGTTCCCTCCAGTCACCTTAGCTTGCCTTTCCACTGTAATGTGGAAGCAGAGACGGCTTGCATACTCAGGGTCCACTAATCAATTCCCTGTCACCTGAGATTCACCTGGAGATCACAGTGAGAGGCAATTTTCTGCATATGTAAGTTCTGGACAGGGCTGGAGTGTGTGGGAGGGCGGCCCGTGTTGGCCAGTCTCTGCCAGAGAGGGTGCCTAGGGGTGCTGGCGCCAACCTCCAAGCTTTGCCCTAAGGAGAGGGTGTGGTGTGCAAGGTGGGACAGGGGCTCT
>PVKA01031202.1:0-26507 GCA_004027165.1 Ctenomys sociabilis
TTGTTCCAAGCTCTTGTTCAGTTCTGCTACTTCTTTGCTAATTTTTTGTCTGGTTGACCTATCTTTTTGAGATAGGGGTGTGTTAAGATCTCCTGTTAAGATTGTGTTCTTAGACATGAAGTTTTTCATGTCCCTTAAGATTTGTCTTACATAGTTGGGTGCTCCTGTGTTTGGTGCATAGATATTTATGAGTGTTACTCAGACCAACGCATGGCCTCAGCTTTTAAGGAAACTGCATCTAACCCTGGGGGGACTAAAGATTCCTTGACAGAAATTTCTCTCAGCCCTTCTTAGAATTTCTTCAAAGGCTTTGTCTTCTCATTGCTTGTAATGACTACACTCTGTTGTCACAAACAATAGCAGTTAAATAACTATACATAAAGTCTTTCATGTAATGATGCCTGTTATGCTACTTCCCCTCTACAGAAACTTATGACACAAGAGAAACAAAGGCAAGACCTGGAGACATTCTCGCAGCAATCTGCAGAAAGGGGACAACACTATAAATCAACTTCCTGGTTTCCAGCGTGCAGTGAAAATTACTTGATTAACATATATTTAAAGTAAAAAAAGGAAAAGTGATAAAAGAATCACAAATGTTGGACAATAGAGCTTCACAAAAGTCGTACCCTTAGGGATCAGCATCTCCCACCAAGCTTCCAAGTTCATCTCACTCAGCAAGGCTGCCTTGACTGGGGATGTGGGACTTGTACAATGAAATAGCAAGCTATTAAAAAGAGAATTTTTTCCTGCAGCAAATATTCCAGTAGTTGCTCTAAGATTCCAAAGTGCTTGGGTGTAAAACGTCCCCTACATTTTATGTGTTAGCAACTCAGTCCTTAATGTTAGTAGGTTGAGACTTTACCTTCTGGGACATATTAATCTAATCATAGGTCAATGGGTCATTGTAGGAGTTTTGTTATAAAATCGAGCTATTTCTTGTTCATTTGGTCCAACTCACCATATGATATTGATATAGGGGCTCGGTGGTTGGCCTCCGAAAGATACGGGGGAAAAATGAAATTTCTGACTTGAAAGGTACTGGGAATGAGTTCATGTATTCTAAAACCAAAGAATGAATTTTAGGAACAAATGGAAGTTATGAGCAGAATATATTTATTGGATGAAAGAAAGCTCCCGTCCAAGAGAAGGACAGGAGAGGGTCTCAGATCAGGTGATTCCCATGAAACTGTCTCTAGGCTGGACTAAGGTGGTGGGGAGCATAAGAACTCACTTTGGTTGGCATGAGGTGGGACAAAACTATTGTCAACCAGTGAGATTACCTGTACCATTGCTCAGCTAAAATTGATTAAATACAGTACCAAATGAGGAAACAAGTCATGTAGCATGCAGGTGTGAATATGGGACAGGGTATTTTCTCATTGAGGGTTGGCTCAGTGACTCATTTGGGCTCTTTCAAGGTGATTGATACCTATTTAGACTATCAATCCCTGATGCCCATCCCTAGGGAAGTATGCAGCTGTGTCTGTTTACTCTTTTGTCTTAGGGTCTGTCCATATGGGAATGTCTGTGTCCTCCAAGTTGCAAATTCACTTTGTCTTCTACCTTGTCTCCTGGAGGGCCTGCTTCTCTCTCTGCCGGTTATATTTCTATCAATTCAGCTGCCTACAGCTTTACAACCGCAATATTATGAAGCAGAAATTATGATGCCCTGACCAGATCCTGAGCTGAGGATGGAACTAAGCTCCTCAGACTCCCAAGCTCTATAAAATACATTAAATAAATCTTTATTATTGATAAATCACCCAATCACAGATATTTTAACAATAGGAAACAAAGACATAAAATCCCTAGAAAGTTAGTTCTAAGGCTTGTTCTTTTTTCAGCTCATTCATTGTTCGTGTAAAATGGTAGATTGGAGTTCTACACCCTGTCATATGTATTGAAATCACTATCTTTATTGTAGACAGCTAAATTAGATAGAAACATTATAGGTACTCCTGCAGGCTAGACACTCAGTGCAGAGAATGAAAACACATTACAGCCATGATGAAAGGCACATCTGCAGGAGGGCAGGCCTCAAGGTAAGGGCAAAATGTACAGGCCTTCACATCTCCCCTAAAGATAAACAGTAATTAACACTAACCACAGTTACCCAGGTAAGTGGCTGGACACCTTTTATTTGTCTTCAATTAAAAAAATCCTTGTATTTCCCATGTGTACTTTCTGTGTGATCTCCTTCCTCATTGGATCCATATTATTACCTCAGTGACTGAAATTGCAATCTTATTGGTTGATCATAATTTTGTCTACTTTGTTTCTTTTTAAATAACTTCACTGAAAAACAAATAGCCATGAGATAGTTTCAAAACTGATCAGTAGGACAGTTTCAATAATTAATACATTGAATATTGTTGTGTTCATGTCTATTCAGAGCACAAGATGCAGACATGGTATCTTGTCCAATAACACTATTAGAACAAATCTTTGTATTCAGTAAGCTAAGAGAAAATAGCTGTATATCTATACTAACTATTTTGAATGTACAGATACAAAATGGTTGTTCATTTGTAACCCTTTTTTTGTTTAGTTTTGTCAGAGATGAGTATTCCATTGCCATTTAAATATTATAGGTGCATGAACTCAACAAAATATTCCAGTATAGTTCAGTAGTCCATCATAGTAGTTTTCCATAGGACTGACAATGTCAGAAGTTGTTGACTTGAGCCTTTTACAGCTCAGCATATTAATATGGGTTTATCAGATACAAAAGTTATATTTCTTGTTATATAGGTCTTGCATTAGCTTGGTCTTAACCATCCAGCAGAAAAGTATAAAAATGACGTATAAAAAATTTTGTCAGCTGTATATCCACCTCATGATTTTGTACCACTAATGGTTCTGCTCCCCACATTGTATTTTTGTTCTACCTTGTAAAAAAGAATCATGTCCACCTATTTTCTGGGTTCTCTCCTGATTCTTAGGAGGTATACCTCTCTCTGCTTCTAATTTTTCTTTTGACCTCCATTGTTTCTTAGAATTCATCCTTAGATTTTTGATAACATGGATCTGGTGTATTAGACATCTTGCAAATTATGAGTTGCATTTATTTCAATATTGAAGCAGGTCAGAATTTATATTTATTTTCTCTATATCATGTCCATTTTAATTCTGGTTTATATATGTACAGGAAAATTAACTGAGTGAAGAAAAAGAACTTTCTATCAGTTAGTCAACTCTTTTGATCAAAAGAAAATAAATTGTTTGATACTAACTTCTTTCTTTATATTCTAATTCGTTGTATTATTTTTTTGTTCCTCTGATTTTGAAGTACTTATATTCTTCATTTTAAGCATCAAATTTTAAATAGTCAACTTCCAGCAGAAGTTCAAAATTCATGGATAGTTATAAAATGTTCTCCTTTCTATGCATTAAAAATTTTATAATGATTTTATAAACAGATGTATGAGACTTTTTTATATATTTGGTACAGGCTGCTACTACTCAACTTGGACTCATAATGATTCTCCTGTTTTCAGCCTCCCTAGTGCTGGGATTACAGGCATAAGCTACCATGCCCAGTCTAGGTGGCCAGCTTAAGGTGCCTGGAGCAGAGCCTATGTGGCATATGATGCCAGGAATTGAACCCAATCTTAAGCAGGCATTTAGTCTACTGAGCCTTCTCCCTGGCCCGTGGTTGTGAGACATATTAAAGTTAACCACTTAAATCGTATCCCATATAAACGTAATGACAAGTGTGTGTGTGTGTTTTTTTTTTTTTTTTTTGTGGTACTCAGGACCTTGCACTTGCCAGGCAAGCACTTATTCCACTGAGCTATCTCCTCAGCCCAAATATGTAAATAAAATAAAATCACTATTTTTATTTTTGCAAAGACAAGCACTCACTATCCACATAACTCATATTTTACAAAATTAAAAATAGTAAATCTCTACAATGTATGTTTACTTCATTAATGCTATATCAGTACTATGTGTAAAATGGATCAGGGCTGCTATCTTTTAATCAATTGTATCTTCAGAAAATGTCGTGAAATCATACCTACATTCACACACATATAAAAAAACCCTCCTTATTAAAATGCTTTCTGATCTGGCATTTTCCTTCTAATAAAAAGTTCAGTGATTTTATTATTCATAATGTATCCACCTCTCTCCTGAAATATACTTTAAAGCTAGATGCATATTGGTTTTGATTGCATAATAACAGTAGTTTATTAGCGATTTGTTATAATGCTTTACTATAAACTAATTGAAAGTTAGTGGTTTATCTAAACTTTAATTTTGAAAGAATTAAAGAAAAATTGTATCACAGCATTATATAATAGTTTTAAATGCTGTATGAATTATGTGTCTTGCAAAATATTTTCTTTTTTTTTTTTTTGCTTCAGGAAAGCCAGGCATACAACTGTGACCAGTAACACCTCTCTTTTTGTCTGTGGAGTGGAATGAAAAACAGAGAGACAGAGAGACAAAGAGGCAGAGAGACCAAGAGTCAGAAAGGCAAAGAGAAAGAGACAGCCTTTGTACTTTTTTCACAACAGGCAATGGGGTTTAGGATAAGGATCTGATGATTTGAAGGGCCAGAGACACATTTCAAGCTCACATTTTTATCTTAATTATTGCAACTTTTAAAATTTGGCTAAAAGTACCTGCCTTATTGACTTGTGGGAATAAAGTATAAAATATAATTAGTTAAAAGGTATAAAAATACGTGAATGATAAATGTTGTATGGGTTGGATTTTATGATGATGGGAATAATATCCCCCTTCTGGGAATCACTGTTAAAGGTAAGCCCCAAAAATGTGATTCTCTTAGTAATGTAATACATACTGTAAAATTAAGGAGATGTACAGATATTCTTGCTAAAGTGACTTTTTGTCACAGTTATGGTTATGATCTATCTGCTCATTTAGAGCAAAGCCAAGTGAGAGGTAAGTTAGAGTTGAATTCATGAGAACTTTTAGGTAAGAGAATTATTTGATTATCATCAATGTCCCTCTAACTTCACTTTGTTTTTCTCGGTGTTAGTAAAGTAATACCAGCAATCTAAACTTTTTGATATATAAAATTGATAATATCATATTTTGCCTAATGTCTATAATTGTCATACTATAAAACATTTAATAAATCTGCAATTATATTTTTAGATTTCTTTCAGCTTACATCCTCTCCTTTGTGTCATTTTTATCCCCAAATTGCTTGAATAAAGTGCAGAAAATTCATAGTAAATAGTTATTAGGTATCAATGTATTTGATTTTAAACATAGGTATTGACAAACCGCCAGTTTTCATTTTCATTTTCAAGAATTAATTCCATCACATCCCTAATGAGTATTATGAAAGCTTTTAAATATCTCTGAACTGGGTCAACCACTGCATACAAATAGGCTACAATATGATACTGTATTAGTTCAACTTTAAGGAAGAAAAACAATGAATATAGAGCAGATATAGACACAGTTTAGGGCTCTAAGTTTCATTTATTTCTTATTCCAGGGACATACCAGTGGTGTTGAAGCAGTGCAAGACAAGCAGAGTTTAATCCAACTGGACTAGCTCCCAACCCCAACTCGCAAGTCAGGAAATGTCATGGTTGTTCTTTGTCTTATCTCAGATACCTTTGTGGTTTCTAGGGCAGCCACAATGGGCTGTTACTAGGGTTCGCTAGGGGCTGGTCATGGGAATTTATGATGACGTAGGATGTACCACACTTTTTACCAGTAGTTTTGTTTACCCTCTTCCATCTCTTTAATGCCTACAATATCTTAAGGATGGGGAATGTGTGAGACAGTCAAGGTGTCTCCTATCTCTAAGATAGAGGCTGAATTAAAGCTACTTTGGCCAGGATAAAATTAACACATTGAGAGCCACTGCCCCTTACAGTATCACGGTGAGACAGATAAGACCAGTGCAGCTTAGCCCATCTTGACACATACAGGTGCTGAAAATAGTTTTACAGTAACTACATAGGCCCACAGGGTGCATGCAAACCCAATGAGTTCAATCCAGGAAAGCTATGTCAATGAGATGAGATGAGACGTTAAGATTGTAGAGCACACATAGCCAGCCATGTTGACATGAAATATAGTTTTTAAGGACACAAACACCAAAAGTATTCACAAATGAGTTCTCTTGGACCTACCACTATACCATTATTTTCAGTTCTTTAGACAAATTTAAAAATCATGAACAATAAAGAGATACAATTTGGGAAAGCTGATCTTACTCTTTCTTATTGTTATAGGCAGATGAATTAGATAGAAATATTATAGGCAGTCAAACAGGGCTAGGTCCTGAAGGACACAATATGGAAGACAAGATACTTGCAACTGTAGGAGAGACAGACACTTCCTCTGAGGGCAAGACCTTAAGGACAAAAGATTGAACAAATGCAGGCATATATCGTCCTCTGGATGGACATCAGTGGAAGTGACAGTAAAGAGATCAGTATATTAATGTCATATGAACAGCCACATGTGTTCTAAGATTACATAGAAAAGACTGTAAGGTAGGAGAAAATGTATTTTAATCCATGCTTAATCTACATTCAATCTATCTTTATAAAAATGGGCAAATATGAACTCTAAAAGTTTTTGTGTTTATGTCAGGAACCTTTTATATCATCCAAATCTGAGTGATATTACCTTTATTCAGTCCCTTAAAGGTGGTTTATTTCACTTTTCTATAGCAAATTATATACTTTTGGTCAAACCGGTTGTAGCACTTTTCTAATTTGCTTCTTTTAAAGTCTAACCAACATCTCTCCAAAATAATAAAATATTTCTACAGATTTCTCAAAACCAGCTTAGTAAGTCATGCTAAATTGAGGCTGCTCCATTTTAATAGTGAGTTTATATTTTGGTCAAAATTAGTGATACCTTGACAGGTTACAAAGGAAGGGATCACACTTCCCTTTCTGAGACAGAAAAGAGGCCAGCTCATGTGAATTCTGAGCTATCAGAGAGCTATATGCTCTAATGTATGAAGGATGTTACTGAAGAAACAAGAGGCAGACCAACAAACAATTTTATTAAAAACAAACAAACAAACAAACGCTTCTCGAATTTTCTCTGAGTTTCTGTTCACTTACTTTGTTTTGTAGAAACTGCTTAACCTCCAGCTCTTGAGTTGAGTTTAATTTATTCCCTTTCACATGCACAAAATTATATCTCCAGCTCTGGTTTAAATTAATTTCAGGGATAGTGACATAGCTTAGCTACTCAAGCATGTGCCTGGCAAGTACAAGGTCCTCAGTTTGGTCCCCTGTACCAATATAAATAAATAAATAAATAAATGAATGAATGAATAAATAAGTAAATAAATAAATATTTCTAAAATAGTATGTCAAAAAAGCAAATTGGATTTACAGGATTAAAAAAGGGCCATTTTGATCCTAGAGTATACTATGTTATGAACTTTTGAAGACTATTGTTCTGACAGTACAATGGATTTAATATTGGACAGCCCAGAAATAGTTCATAAACATATATGTTTTTGATGATTATATTGTATCAATACATACATCTATTTTTGACACTGCAGAATTGTTGAATTTTTTTTAAATGTATTTAGTACAGTCTTCAGGATCTCACTACACAGCTTGGACTTGGAATGATCCTCCTATTTTTAGCATCCCAAGCATGGGGATTACAGTCTCACCACCAAGCCCAGTCTCATCCAACCTCTCAGCGTGCTCCGGGAGTAGGGCTGGAAAGGCATGCTGGGATCTAACACTATCTCTGCAGCTGACTAATCAGGCACTTTAATCATCTGAGCTATCTGTTCAGCCCTCTGTTTTTTTTTTTTAAGACAAGGTCTCACTACACTGTTCAAGTTACCCTGCTGTCACTGAACTCACTATTTAACCCAGGCTGGCCTTGAACTAGAAAGGATTTTCTTGCTTCAGCCTCCCAAATGCTGGCATTACTGTTTTACACCACTGTGTCCAGCTCTGAATGTTTTCTATTTGTCAGCACATCATATATCATGCCTTGTAGTTAACAATTCTTAAACTCTTTCCAACTAAAGTGGAAGTCCAGTTGTGTTGGAGTCTGATTTATATTACCAATAATTGAATTGCTTTATTCTAGTGCACTCTAGAAGAGCATATGTAATTCCTTTAAATTCTAAAAATGGTTACTTGAATAAAAATGTCTTCTGCTTTATTGTCTTTTAAGTAATGTAAAATGTTGTACTTTATAAAAGAACTAAATCCTAGTGGAGTAATACATATAATGAGTTTATGGAACTGGGTCTGAAATTACCAGCTTTAAAACTGGTCTTTAACTCATTTTGTTAAAACAAGTGTCGAAGACCCATAATTACAACTACCTCTTGGAGACCGTTTGGGCAGTGCATGAATTTCTTGGCTTCCCTTGCGAAATGATACTCAGATCGGCTTTCTCTCTCTCAAACACTCCAGCAAATAGATGAACAGTAACTTCTGGTTATTCATTTTCAATTTATAGGGCATCTGTTATTAGATTTTTTAGTTCTCTGTTTGACTGAATGGGAACAGTTAGAACCAACAATTTATTTGCAAGATATAGAAATAAATGGATGCAAGAAACCATTTGACAGATATTACTACACATTTTTTAATTTAATTGATCTTTTGCTTACATAAAACCAAATAGTTCATGCAGTTTGGGCAACAATATACTGGCTACTTGATTTAAAAACAGCAATAAAAACAAAAACAAAAATCAGATGTGGTGTGCAAATTGGAGGATTTTTTTCCTTAGCAGGTGTATGCAACAATATTTCATCACTTGTTACAGTGTGTAGAAGGGGTACAGAGATATTTATTAAAACAAAAATAAAGCTTTGTTACTTGCTAAGTTTTATAAACTTAACAGTACTAGATGTACCTCTGTAACTCAATTCTTACTTCCAGAATTTTGCAGACACAAAATTAAACTTTATATAGTTGTAACATTATTTCTTCCTAACTATACATTAAAATATTTATCTTTTGTTATTTGCAAGTTGCTGAGAATACTTAGCCCTGTGAAATCTCTTTTATTTCTATCTGTCTCAACAGTAACAGACAGGGAATAATATGATAATTTATATGCAAAGCACAACAAAGTTACTTATAACAGTTTAGTGAATACTTAATGTTTACTAAGAGTTTACCATCTTACTAAATCTTAACTGTAAACAAGATTATGGAAAGAAGGTAAACCTGTGACCCTTTGGCTCTAGAAGCTTATCAAAGTCCCTTTTGTAATGTTTATGTCTTTATTATATGCAAATGCAGGGATTTTTAGAACTTGTTTGAGCTTCAGTAAATTTTCTAAATTAGAAAATTAAAATAAACTACATAAATAGAACACTCCCAACAAAACTGTTACTGTGGGCCCATTGGTTCCATTAGAAGGAAGCCACTTTTTTGGGGTAGTACAGATTCTTTTCAGATGAAGCTTTCAGGATGAAAAATTTAAATTCCAGAAAATTATTACTACAAGGGCTATGGATTATATTTCTCTTGATTTCAGGAGAACACAGCACTTTCTTGTATATGAGCACAATACAGCGATCAAAATATTTTTTCCTCCAGAATTAAAGATGTGTTACGTTTCTAGGGGCCTGACAACATGCCAGAGGTGCAGCAGTTCACAAGGAGGAAACTTTCATTTTGACTCCTGGTTTGAGAAGTTTTGGACCACGATCACTAGGCTCCATTGATCAGGCTGGGGCCAATGGTGAGAAAGAACAGCCTGGTGGAGAACCACGGGATGGAGCAAACCTTCTCACCTCTTAGCAGCCACGGAGAAAGGAAAAGGGTGGAGGTCCCATAAACCTCTTCTTAGTCACAACCTCAAGGATATTATTTTCCTCCTTTAGTGCCCACCTCAAAAAAGATTTTAGTATCGGCCAGCAGAGTCATACCTGGGCATCAAGTGAGTAACACATTTCAGTAAACATTTAAGATTTAAAGCACAACAAATGACAAAAGGGAGGGCTGGGGAGATAGGTCCGTGCACTAAATGCCTGCTTAGGCCAACACAGGGACTGTGGTTCAGTTTCCCACACCACATGCTGCACTGGTGACTGAGCCAGCTACAGAGACACGGTGTGGTGTGCAATCCCAGCACAAGAGAGGCTGAAAATAGGAGGATCACTATGGGTTCAAGCTGTGTAGTGAGATCCTCTACCAAATACATTAAAAAAAAAAGACAAAAAGTAGAACAAAAGTAGGAAATATCTATCATGCTTGGTGTGAAGGAGTTGCTATTAGCTTTAAATACAGAGGTGCATAAATTATATTTGACTCATATTCCCAAGCCCAAATTACAGTGCATGAAGTGTGTGTAACTAGGGTAGAGGTAGAAAGACAATATTACCTATTTATGCACAGAAAGTCTTCTTGAATACCAAGATATTACATGCATGTATTGTTATGGTTTGTGTCTAGTTGTCCCCTAAAGCCTCATGTAGTCATGGGGTGGGGACTTCTAGAGCTTGTGAATAACTCATGATCTACTGGGATTAAGTGTGATCCAAGGCCGGGATTATCGGTTTTAGTACTGCTGGGATTATGGTGGGTGTGAGTACTTCCTACAGTCTGAGGCAGAGAGCCTGCATGTAATATAAGAGAGAGACAGACAGAGAGAGAGAGAGAGAGAGAGAGAGAGAGAGAGAGAGAGAGAGAGAGAGAGAGAAAGAGAGACTTTCTCTACCGATTGTCCATTGTTGTTCCTCTGCCATGAACTGATGCCCTCTGCCATGTTCCAGTCTGCCTCGGAATCAGCTGAGAATGGACTGAAACCTGCAGTAACTGTGAGCTAAATAAAACTTTCCTTCCTTCATTTTGGGTGTTGGGTATTTGTCCCAGGAATGAGAGAAGAGTAATTAATATATATATATATATACATATATATTAATATATACACATATATGTATATATATGAATATATACACATATATGTAACACAGTCTTATAACCAGTATAGAGCATTGCAAACATTTAATTTCATTATCTTAAAACACTTATTATTGCATTTGATATATTTGAATGTAAAACTTCTGCCAGTATGCAACCAAATCACATCAAAAACACTCATTGATGCCTAGCAAACAATTTCCTGGTTATGTTCACGGGACAAGCCACATGATTTTCCAGGTTAGGAGAAAAAAAAAAAAAAAAAAAAAAAACCTCTGAGAAGTAAAGATTCATCTCATCTTGGAACAAATTTGATCCATTCAACAGCTTCAGAAAATAGCACAGATGTGAAGTATAATGAATGCTATATTTTGTGGGAGGCACGGTAGCCCCGGAGCCTCCATTGTCTTGTGGAAATAGGTTTCTCTTCCTGCAAAGCTGCCACGTCATGAATTCCTGCCGCCTACTCCCCCAGCGGATCACATGGGTGCCTCTAGCCTATAGGATTGCCTTAGTATGCCCACGTCATCAGTGACGCTGACTTCCTCTCCCCCTGCTATAAAAGCCCTATCGCTTCCTTGAATAAACGAGACTTGATCAGAATACTGTCTTGTCTCCATTGCTCGCGTCTCCTGTCCTTTGTCCCCTCCTTCATTGCCCGCTCCTCTCCCAGGTGACCCTCGTTGACTGACCAGCTGGACCGGACAATATTTTATGTTACTATATATTCATAAAGATATCACTATTATCATGCTTCAAATATGAAATCATAAAACCATTAGTGGAGTAGGCAAAATATCTGAAGGAGGACTAGAAAATGCTTTCAGGTGAGAAAAGTGAGTGGTATAGTCATTGAAAAGATAGGAAGAACGTCTTAAATAGGAAAAAAAAGAAATTATGCAGTCTTAAAAAAATGAAAGGTAAGTAGGAACTATGAATATAAAGCCAATTATCTTTCCATTGGCTGAAAAAATAGAAAAATCAAAGAAGAAATGCTATTAACCACATGAAAATATAAACTACTGAAAAGTTCAATTACAAAAAGACTTTTAATGTAAGAATATTTGTATCTGATGTGAGACATGGACATGGTTTTATTTTACAGATATTTTTACTATCAGGCACTGTTTTCTCTTTTGACTTAAAGTTAGAAAATTGAAGGAAATATGTAGTCTATTTGTATTCACTGAAGAAGAGTTTGCTGTTTTGCTTTTTTGTTTTCTAATTTGAAAGAGACAAAGAAAAATAATTAAAAGATACAGAATTTCAAAAGGAGAGGATAGAAAATTAATAATAGTTATTATATTGCATGTGTTTTCTTCAAAGTAGTTCCTCAGGTTACTATGTGCAGGCATGCAAAAGTGGGGAAACAGCATAAGCACTAACTGTGTTTTCTTTTCACTTTACTTATTGTACTTTTTACAACTGATTTACCCTTTAGAATTATAAATTAAAATCACAAGCTGACAGCAAGCCGGGGTTCAATTCCAGGCTTGCATCATGGCCCTACCTGTTGTGTACACTGAGATGGAGATTGAGACTGGGCATGGTGGCGCTCGCCTGTAATCCTAGCACTTGGGAGGCTGAAAATAGGAGAATCACTACAAGTCTGATCTACACAGTGAGATCCTTTAGAAAAAACAGAAAAAAGGAAGAAAGAAGAAAGAAAGAAAGAAAGAAAGAAAGAAAGAAAGAAAGAAAGAAAGAAGAAAGAAAGAAAGAAAGAAAGAGAAAATCCACACTGAGATTCTATCTCACCCCAGAAAGAATGGCTGTCATCAAGAAATAAACCAATAATAAATGCTGTCAGGGCTGTGGGGAAAAAGGAACTAGGCAAAAAGAAACACATAGACCCACTGCTTGGGTACAGTCGCTGTGGAAATCATTGTTGAGAATCCTTAAATAAAAATCAGGGCTGGGGAGATAGTTCAGTGGCATAAGCACTTGCCTGACAAGTGCAGGGTCCTGAGTTCAAGGCCTGGTAACAAAAAACAAACAAAAGCTAGGATTCAAGGTCCCATTTGACCCAGCTATTTCCCTTCTGGGAATTTTCCCAGGAAAAAAATGAAAACATCACACACACTACAGTGACATCTGTGCACCCATAGCTGCACAGTTTGTAATAGCTAAATCTTGGAAATCACTCAAATGTTTATCAACTGAGGGATAGATTTAAAAAATGTGTGATGTTTTTGTACAATGGATTACTACTCAGTTATAAAAAAGATAAACTGAGGCTTTTATATGTAACTGGATACAACTAGACACTACAGTCATAAGTGAAAAGACATCAGAATCACATGTATAAGCATTGTATTGTTTCACTATTGTTAAGAGACCAGTGTTGTCTATGTACTGTATGTAAAATATTTCAGTGCCTCAATCCCAGTCTTTCCCAAAAATACTCAAACCAAAGAAAGTCTACAACTAAAGGTTTCTAATGTTTATCTACTACTTCACCATTAGGTCACTTGATCTCCACTTCTACAGAATTATTTTCTCTCAATGTTCTTCTTTGAATTTCAAACTCTTTTAAATCCTTTAATTTTAGGTTTCTGCTGGTTTTGACAAATCAATCACATGGACCTGCTACACACTGTAGGGAAGATCTTCTAAATGCACTCACCTAATTAATCCTGAAAACACTTTGCATAAAATGTTACATTTTTGCTCATTTTCAGAAATTCCAGGCTTTGATCAGATTAAATTCTAAAATCAGCCTATCAGTAACAGAGCAAGATTGTGTCATAGGCGATATTAGCCCTTGCGTTTGTAACACTCATAGTATACTGCTTACTAGGGGATAAAAGTGAGAAACATGGGAAGACTTGACATTTTAAATGAGCATGAAAATGGAATGATGCCATATAAGTGGCAGTAAGTTTTATTATCTTAATAAATACATAGAGTAACTCAGCATACTGTAAAATAAAACAACAACTAATTAATAGATATGACATTAAAAATTAAGACTTCTATTCATTTTTGGTTAGGCATTTATTGCACTCTAATAATTTTCTAAGTCGTTAACAATAAATCTTTGCTATATTAAATTATCCTAAAACATGAGGTTTTTTTTAATTTTCACTTTTAGAAATATAGAATGAGATTAATCATAGTTATCTGGGTATTTTTGCCTTATTAAATACTATATTAATTTAGTTTTACTTGCATGTCACCTTTTAACTAATGTCAAAATATAGTTATGATAACATATCTTTATCCCTTATCAAGTGGGAAAATAAAATGTTTGAAAGGTAAACCTATAGATGCTAAATGCTCTCTTCAAGTAAGTCTCAACAAATGTTAACATATTTTTTCTGAAGTAAGAAATTAATTTTATAGTAAAGCCACAAGTGAAATGAATTTCTGTCAACTTTCAGTTGCTGAAACAATAAACCTGCTAAAGGCGACTTACAAGGGGACATTCATGGTTTCAGTTCAAGGTCTCTTGGCTTCAAGAGACACTTCTTTTGCATCCTGTGAAGCCTCCCTTTTACAGTGGGATTTTTCACATTGCCAGGGATATTTTGAAAATCTATCCTTCCTTCTCAACTCCCGTACTGTGTTTCCCATGTACTTGAAAAGATTTTTGTAATACTTGGTCTTTCTGGTAAAATGAATCTGTGTTCTAATTCTTATTAGTCCTTGTTTGTGGTGCATAGTACTCCATCCATTCTGGGGAGCTGGCTCTTGTACATAACACACCTTAGTTCTTTCATCCTTCCCCCCCCCCCCCCTCTCCCTCTGTCTCCTGGTCAAATGGATCTTGATAATATGCTTATACATTTTTTAGATATAATTTGAGCAAAACTATTTATATTTTTTCAGGTACCATCAATTTGTCTTCCACTTATTTTTCCTTATTGTGAGGCACTCTAGGTGAGCCTTAACTAGTTCCTATAATTAACAACACATGAGAAAAGTACTCAGACATACCAGAAGGGAGGTTGTGTCCAGCGCTAAGGCAGAGTTCCAGAGCTGAACTCTCATTCCCAGGCTCTGTTAGGAATTAGACCACACAACCCGAGGTGAGTGACAGCTGGCAAGCAGGGGAAGCCTCCTTCGTGTTTGTGTCTGTCCTCTATCCTTGAACTGCATCTCCTCTCAGATCAGCAGCTGCACTAGATTTTTTTTTAATGTATTTAGTACACGGTATACAGGGTCTCACTATAAAAATAGGACTCATAGTGATCCTCCTATTTTCAGCCTCCCAAGCGCTGGGATTACAGGCATGCTCCACAACGCCCAGTCTCGGTAGACATCTCAGCCTGCAACAGGGGCTGGGCCTGTAGGACACACCTGGGATTGAACCCCGGTGTCTGCCTAAGTAGTCGCTTTCATCTGCTGAACTATCGGCCAGACCCCTGCATTAGATTCATAATGGAACCCGAACCCTACTGAGAACCTTGCCTGTGAGTGATCTAGGTTGTGCACTCTTTATGACGCCTCATGGCCTGAGGTCAGCTGAAGTGCTGGTGCCTGTGCTGGACAATGCAATTATAATGTGTCACAACATATACTAATTAAAAGACAGAAATTAAACAAACAAAAACCATTTCCTTTCCCTTCCCATGGGAAAGTGGATCGAATTCCACACAACCAGGCTCTAACGCCCAAAGGTTCTGGACCACTGACCTAGAGCGCTAGGCCATGCTTGGCTGATGGCGCACGATGGAGGTTTTCTTCATGAAGAAGCCAGTGGTAGCACCAAGGTTGGTGAAAGCCTGAGCAGGAGCTATTCATTAAATAGTACAGAATGAGCTCGAGACTTCAAACCACTTATATAATGCACACTTCCTGGAGACAAGCTTTAAAATAAAGAGTAAATTATTAGTGTTGTGTAAGTTTGGTTCCTTGAGCTTTTGCACAACGTACAGAAACTTAAGTCTAATATCTGTCTAACGGAGCAAAGACTGGGGTGTCTTAAAGTTTCTGCCTTTCGGGCAGAGGCTAAAAAAATAAAAATTAATTTTTGATCATTTTATTTCATCATCAAAAGCCATTCTTAGGAGATTTGAACATGTTTTTCTTTACAAATTAGTGAACAATAATCTTCGTGAACTGAAAATGCTGAAAACACGTTTTTCATGGCTTAGAGAAGCTATTAAATAAAAACTAAGTGCATATTTCAGTGAGAAAAGAATATGTCACTGGGACATCATTTCTAGCTAGAAATTTACCTCTTTACTAGGAAACACCATGGATCCGTGCAGTTTTTGAGTTGGTAGACCAGCGAAGAACAGTATGCAAAGTGTTTTCAATGCTATTTTAAAATATATTCTAATAGTTTTGTTAAGTATATTTTAATTAATTATTTTAAACTTAAATTGCAAGCAACTTAAGCTATACAAACACTGAAAGACTAATTTACCATAGAAATAAATCCCTTTTTTACATAAAATAAGGTGAAATGTCAGGATGTAAGCAAATGTGCTTTAGAAAAACTGCTGGTGCTTATCTGCTTCTTGAAGCAGAAGCCGATGCTCGTGTGGCTTCACTTTCTTTGGAGTGTAAATTAATTATGTTAAATTATAGTGCAGAAAGTGCTATAGGAGGTTATTTGACAGAGCTTTTGATACTAATGGGCATTGTTGGAGTTGAAAATCTATAAGCATTAATTGTCTCTGGAGCATTTCATAGAGGTCAAGGTGGTATAATCAAGTCTTCAATAAGCCCTGTTTTGAACCATTTGCTCTACAGAGCCCATAAACTGAATCTTATTTCAAGTCCAAATAGTTGGCCGAACTGTATTCATTAAGTGAAGAAATGAGATTGGTGTTCCTTTGCATCATCTCAAATCTTTTTAATATTTGACAAATAATGAATTTCCTCTCCCATAAAGGTGGCTTCTAATAAAATTCCTTATCTAGCATATCCAGCCCACTGGCTCCTTTTATATTTCTGAATGTTTTCTGTAAATTTCATTCTAACTTTTTGAACGATTATTTTTCTTTCTTAATAAGAGCATTGCTCACACAGCTTCATTATATTTTGTTGACATTTTAACTTAAAACATTCTTTATAATAGCCACAGACTCCAACTTCACTCATCTGGCATTCCTGTGTGTTTGTACATATATACATATATATGATTAGATAAGCTTATGAGTGCTTTATGCATGTTTATAGAATATATATATGAAATAGATTATCTACAAAATACATTTTATATTAAAGTATTCCATACAATGTAAAACACAATGTATATTAAAACATTTCATGTATGTTAAAGTTATACAAGTCTACATAATGTATACAATATATATTTAAATTAAAATAGATTGTATATTAAAATAATGATAGGTAACATACTGTAGCAGTTGTAATGCCATAGAAATTCAGATATGCACATTCATATAACATTGTTATATGTTATATTTTAAGATTTATTTCTGGGGTCTGGGAGATGGCTCAGTGGAATAAGCACTTCCCTGGCAAGCACAAGGGCCGAGTTCAATCCCCAGTTCCACCAAAAGAAAAAAAAGTTTCATTATTTTCATAAAACCCATATATATTAAAATGTAATTTGTTTATTTACCATCTATCAATGCAAGTTTCAGTGATATTTCTTTTCTGCACAAATTAGGTAAGGATGTTTATTGCAATTAATGTTTATAACCCAAGTATTCATTCTAAATTTTATATGTTTATTCCCAAAATCCATGCATGGTAGATAAAATCAACATTTGTAGCATCATTTTATATTTGAGCCCATAGCAAAACGCTAACTGGTTTACAATTCAATAGAAATCTTAAAACTGTGATATACACTGTCTAGCTTTTAATTTCAGTGATGCACTGACTTTACAATAAGCATGGAAGAAATATTTCTGATACACTGTATCAGCACAGATATCCAGATCCATAAAAGTATCAATCCAGGAACACATGTCATAATCCAATGTTGGTACATCCGTAATGGACCACTTCTAAGACATATGTCATGATCCAAAATAATAGATTTAATGTGGCTTCTTTGCTTTCATGTTAATGGTGTGACCTGTAGACATTTCTGAAGGACCTAAGTTACTACCCTTATCTCTACCCAGGCCCATACTGGTTTTAAAGCTGCTCCAGGTTTTAATGAGTCTGTTTGGAAATAATTCTGACTGATATCCTTCCCATAAATACAAAACAAAATGGTATTTCTATAAATAATATGAAAATAAATTGAAGGTTATAAACTAGCAGATAATTTTGTGCATATATGCATATATACTGCACATATCTGAAGTGAAAAATTATCTTTTTATAAAAGGAAATTTATAAGAGAAAAAATGACCTCATGTTCAGAAACAAAAATTCAACACACTAAACATCTGTTATTTAAAGAACAGAAAAAAAACAATGAAATATTTATAGACATCATCTCTTTGGCTCACGGCATATGTGAAGAATTCATATAGGAATTGCCCCTAGAGTCCACTGGGAGTTTGAGAGAGAATTCAAACTTTGTGAGCACAAAGGCATGTCTCTCAACAAAAGACAGAAGTCAAACTTGTACATTTAAAGGTCAGAGAAAATTTCAGTTTCCCAGCAGAGGGTAAAAAGAAGGTTTCTTGGGCATTTTATTCAGCAGAGAACTGAGGATTCATATGAAAACATTTTGGGCATTATTTTCTCTGAAAATATTTGAAATTAATTGAGTGTACCTTGTGCAGTAGAGAGTGATAACTGTGAAAACATTTGAGGACTTTGACAGCACCACCATGCACATTTGAATACCTTCTCAGCTAGTGTAGTATTTTTGGAACCTAATTGCATATTGGCTCTTGGAAAGATATTACGGGTCCTCGGGGATATGTGTTTCCCACTACGCAAAATAAAAGACCCTGAACTCAAGTTTTCAGGTTCTTCTTAATTATAACATGTGTGTCATTTCGATTTCACTTGCAAACAAGAAAAGAAGAAGTTGAGTTTAAGGAATGTTGAGAAGGAAAAATAATGTTACAGCAAATTACTTGTGATTTCTGAAAATCCAGGCTGAGGAAATAGCATTTAGAAGTCAGTACTCTGGAACATAATAACCACTCTTGGTATCATCAGCTAGCCAGCAGGCATGATGCCAGTGGAAGGCGGAAAGGAACAGCCACTGCTCAGGACAAAATTGTTTGGGAGAACTTATACTAGCAACGAGAATGTAAAAAGTGTGTTTTTTAAAATTTATTTTATTGGTACAACTTGATATTGATCATATGCAACATAAGGAATTTATAGCTGTAATATATATATATATATATATATATATATATATATATATATATATATATATTTGTTTCTTCTGTATTATAGAGAAGGGTCTACATGGCATTTAGGATCTCACTACTAGATCGGACTCATAGTGATTCTCCTGTTTACAGCCTCCCAACAGCTGGGTTGCAGGAGCACGCCACCACACCATCTCTATGGCCTTCTCAGAGGGCCCCAGGGGCTGGGCTAGGGCCTGCACCACAGGGGCCAGATAAATGACATATATTGATTTCACTTTTTTCCCCATTTCCCTCCCTTCAACTCCCCTTCTTATTTACAAAAGCATTCTTTCTATTTTACCCTTCTCTTTTCATTCTTTGCCTCCCACCCTTCTTCCTTGTGCTCCTTCCCATTTGATTTGTGTCTCCCTATTTCCAAGTCTCTGTTACACATTTTGGTGCTTATATGAACTTTCAGCTTCTCATACCAGTGATGCAATGTAATGTTTCTATATGTGTGTTTGATTTATTTCACTTAAGGTACGGTCTCAAGGCGTGTCCATTTACCTAGATATGCCTCAAGTTTTTCCTTTTTTGTCGCTGAATAGTACTCTGTTCTACTTAAAATCTTTATCCATTCATTGTTTAAAGTACTCATAGGTTGTTCCCAAGATTTATTTGTTACAAACTGTGCTGCTCTAACCATGGGAGTGCATGTATCATTGTGGTATGATATTTTTAACTCTTTGGGGAGGCTAGCAAGAAGGGCAGTACTTGGGTCACATGGAACCTCTAGGCCTAGATTTTGAGAAATCTCCACATTGATTTCCACAGTGTTGCACCAGTCTATTTCTCCACAGCCTGGAAGCATTGGCTCTTAGTTGATCTGTTGATGATAACCATTCTCATGATATCCTGTCCAAGCACTATTAGTACAAATCTTTCTCATTGACTTAAAAGAAAGTAGCTGTAAACCTATCCTATGTTGTATATATAGATATAGATATACATGAATCTCTCTCTCTCTCTCTCTCTCTCTCTCTCTCTATATATATATATATATATATATATATATATATATATATATATATGCATCTTGAACTATGAATAACTACTATGAAGACAATATGCAAATATTATTTTCATGAAAAGGATTGCTTCATAAATTTGAATAAACTAGTTTTTTAATTTTAAAAATTATGTGGAAACAGTTGCCTTTTGTTGTTGACTTTTTTGTTTGATTGTTTGTTTTTATCATTTTCCATGCATGCAATATTTAAAAAAGAAATGGAATAAGATAAACAGTTGTAATAAGGAGGAGATATATTAGGAGTCATTCCTCTGGCTGATTCATGGGATAAGAAATAAAACGTTGAGATTAGCTGGGTTTCCCTCTTGATGAGCAACTCCTTCATAGCGAGAAGTGACTTGCCTTATGTCCAGGAGAGTATTAAGAATACAACACAGACTCAAACAAAAGAGAAAGTTTTGGTTCCCTGTACAAGTGCTCTTTCTGTTAAATCACAAGATATTCTAAATGTTTGTTGGGTGAGCTGCTATGCAGGAAGTTTACACTGGGGTGCCAAAGGCTAATGGCCCTTCTTCTTAACCTCATGCTCAGCTCTGTCCCACTCACATCTACTACCATGGTCTTCCTCATTCTCCTCTCAGGATTTCCATTTGTATGATTTCCCATTAGTTATGTTCTTTTTGTGCTCAACGCTGTGATTTTATGCACAATTTAAAATTCCCTGTAGTATAAACTAGAGCTATCTTAATGGCTTGGCCTGGGGCAAAGTTATATATTTTATTTTTGGGGCAAAATAAACAAAAAGGGTAAAAAAACAAAATAGATAGAGTGATCTTAGTGGGATGTTAGGTATAATGTATCCCATTGAGTTGTGGTTGTTACATGCTACCTAACTTTTAATTTTTGGATTTTGGATTGGGGAAGAGATGAAAGGCAATCTGAATACCGATTGCTTCCTTTGGAACAAGAATATATGATTAGCTACTGTGGGCTGATATGATCTTCTGCTTTCTTCAGATCCTTTGGCTTCCTGAAGGATAAACAAGGAGCATCAGGCCACGTGGTTGAGCAAGCTCAGCTGAAGTGCAGAATGGAGACCCATGTGCCACATTTGTCAAAGTGAAAATAACTTGAACTTTTCTGTCAGCTTGGAAGAAGGAAGTTGGCGCCAGCTGTTTTTGGTTTGTTTTACATAAAAGGTTGTAAAGTAAGCGTGGCTTACTTTTTTGGGATTGTTGCTTTTGATTTTTGGTTTGTTGTTGATGTTCCTTCCCCAGGAACAACAAACCTTCACAATATAGTCTAGGTTGGCCTACAATTCAAGGTCTTCCTGTTTCTGTCTCTCAAGTCCCAGATTTATGGGCATGGGTCATCACACCTGTCACAGTCAATGAAGGACCTATACTCAGTACCAGGACTTTGTCATAATTCCAGGACAAAAACAAGATTTACTTAGAAAATTAATGTGCAAATTCATCATAGAATAAACAAAGGACTTCATGATAATTGTAAACCCTATCAAAATACTAAATTAGTTTTGAGGCATATCATAGGATCATTAAGAACATTCCAGCAGAGGAAAGAAATATAAATTCAAAAAACTTGGAATATGGACTCAGATTATACTACTAGATTCAATTTTGAGAACTAGCTGTGTAAAATACCATGGTTTGGAATTAACCTTTTAAATACTCTTAAAAAGACATTGTAGTATGTTAAGGTTTGGAGACATTGTGTTATATCTATTGTTATGGCTTAGATTTGAAATTTTCCTGCAAAGTATATTCAAGGCCTCCAATCCAGCAGTGTTTAGAGGTGGGGCCTTGGGGAGGTGATTGGATTCTGAGGACTGTATTCTGCTGACTAACTACTGCACTGAGGGGTTCACACCATCATGGATTTTGAGAGAGGAGGGACTTCAGTGTAAGAGCAGATTGTTCCTTTCCTTCTGAACCCCATGACATGAGCAGCTGCTGTCTGTCCTGTCTTCTGTCTGGGTTAGTGCCACCTCCAATGCCTACAGACAACTGAGCACTCAACAATGAACTGAAAACAAGAGCCAAAATAAATCTTTTTCTTTTAGTATTTTATGCCAGGTATTCTTTGCTTTTCACAGCTCCTGAAAAGGCTTGTCTTCCAATATTTCATGAATGATCCAGGGAGAGCTAATGTTTGCATAGGAGACTGGGCACTAGGAACAATATGCTATGAATAATGCTGTACTGAGGTATTTCCAGTATGGAAAATTTATCCTCTTTTATGTTATGAAGGTTGATGGAAAGTGATTGTTTCCCAGATTCCTCTCAAAATATCACTGAGATATATAGTTGTTCCTCACTCTATTCAGAAAGAACAGTTTCCTTTAAAGTATATAATGTACATTGAAGTTGTTTCTTCACTGGAATTGTTAACTTATTCTTTTGGAATATAGAGTACATTAATTCTAATACAAAGGCACTCTATACTTTGTATGAAAGTATTTCCTACATTTATTTATAGATGTAGTTGCTACACACACACACACACACACACGCACGCACATACACACAGACACACACACATCCCAAAAGATGGGTAGTTTGTCTTCATCTTCTTTGAAAAATATCTATAATAAATCTTGGTTATTTGTCCGGGAAAGCAAAAAAATTAATTTCTTTGTCTGTGCTATTAGGGTTCAGAGCTCAAAGAAGATGCATCACCACAAGTAATTCAGGGCCAAGAATCTACCCTTTTAAACCACCTTTGGCAAAGCAGTTTATGCAGATTGACGGCTGGCCTGTCATACTCATTTATTACTCTGCACATTTTTATTACAATTCATTGCTATTTCTTGGTCTAATTTTTTTCATGTTTGACTTTGCAGATGAATTTTTAATGGCATGACTTCAGCACACCAGAGAAGTAAATGATGTTTACATTCGGCTTGCAAAATCAGCACTTGAGAGAATCACTTGCCCGTAAATTGACCACCTCATCTAGATTTTCAGATTAGAGAGACAGCAAAAAGCTTGTAGGAAATGCAAGCTGCTTGGATCAGAGTGATAATGTTGTAGGTGGCTGAGATAGGTAGAAATATAGGCAGTCAGACAGGGCTGAGCCCTTAAGGAGACAGTATGAAAGATAAGATGACTTTGCAACTTTGGGAGAGACAGACTTCTGTTGTGGGCTGGACCTCAAGACAAAAGATCACACAAATGCAGCCACACTTCTCTAAGGATAGGCATCAGGGACTGATAATCACCTTGAGGAAGGCTGGAAGAGTCACTAACCCAACCCCCTACAGGAAAAACACCCATTTTCTATTCATTCCCACTTGCTACATGACTGTGACCTGTTTCCCCATTTGGTCCTAGATTTAATCAATTTTACCTGAGTAATTGTGCTTTTATCCTTATTGGTTCACCATACTTTTGTCCCACCTAGAAAGTTCCCGTTTGCCACCTCAAACCCACCCATAAACCACCTATGGTTTTGCTCTATAAAAATAGCTTAGAAAAGGCAGATTTCCACACAACCTGATCAGCTTCCCCTTCTGCCCTGTATCAGACAAATACTTTCTTTCCTCTAACATACATATTCAGCTCTTAATCTCTGTGTTTTTTTTTTTTTTTTTTTTTTTTTCGGAACCGGGGATTGAACTCAGGCGCTTGCACTTGCCAGGCAAGCACATATTCTACTGAAGTAACTTTCCGCCCCTGATCTCTGTTATTTATAAAATTCATTCGGATTTAGAGAGCACAAACTCTTCCCTACTACCTCACAGGCTGGGATTCTTATTTCTTTGTAACAATGGGAAGAAAGTTATCATAAAGAGAGTAGGTACGAAAACATTCCATAAGGATTCCAGCTAAGCTTGGTCTTATTTTCCTGTCTATGACTACATGAGAATCAATGCCTCAGTGTTTCATAATAAAGTTTATAAATAAATTAAATGATGTATGATACACTGATTTATCTTTTATTTTTTTTTCCTATTTTTTTTTTTGGCGCAGGGTCTCACTATGCATGCAGCCCACATTCATAGTGATCTTCCTGCTTTTTGCCTGCCATGTGCTGAGATTACAGGTGCGTGCCACCACGCCCGTATTGCATCGCTGGCTCAGCGCACCCGAAGGCAGGGTCGGCGAGGCATGAGGAACCAAGGATCGAACACTGGTCCCAGCACTTTTAGTCCACTAAGCTATACCGCCGGCCCTGATACACTGATTTAAATTATGAATTCAGTTGTATTTTATAATCATTATAATCCCAGTGCCATGAAAAGCGTAAGACATATGGATTACTTCTAATCTGTTATTTTATGCAACTGTGCAGTGAATTTTCTCACCTCAGATTTAGGGTGTTTACTGATTTGGTATTATAGCTAATTCATTTTGTTTATTACACAATTACTTGAAAATGGGATGAATTGAGTAGCTTTATGTGTCTGGACTCTTCTTTTTAATGTATGATTTTTGTGATTCATGCATGTTATTTTGATGTAGTAAGTCAACGCATCATATCATTAAGATGTTTCTATTATTATACCACAGGTTTTCTGGTTTGATAAGTGTAAATAAAGCTAGTAGCCAAATTTGGCAAAAGTCTTGAGTGGCCGTATGCTTCATTGCTCAAGAATACATAAGTATAGAATTATTGGTTATGTGATAGATTTATGTTTCTAGGCTGGGGGTTTGGGTTTTGAGACTATTGCCATTCTGAGCACACTGATTCTTGTCATGGGAGGCAGCCCTGTGGACTGCAGAAGAATTAAAAACATCCTGGACTGTGCCCGTGTGAGTGGCCACCAGCACCACTGCAAACTGTGATGAGCAGAACCAGCTCTAGATGTTGCCAGATATGTCTTAGTAGGCAAAATTAGCTCTCCTTTAAGACTGATTGGCAGAAACTTCCCACAACCTGTTCAGATGTTGTTATGTTTTAAAGCCCCGCTAACAAATAGGGATTTCTTACTATCCCCCATAATAACTGCTATTGTCAGAGTTCTTAGTTTTATTCACTATAAGATACAGAGTTTGTTTTACATTTCTTTGGTTTCTAATATTAATAATCTTATTTTACTAACATTTAAGTTTTCCTTTTTATGAATTATCAAAACAGTCCAGGATGTTGCTAATTATTAAAATAATTGAATTTTTTGGTTTTTAATGAATGTTTTATTGAGGCATTTATACACATCTACTCAGTTTTATGATAATATACAGGAAAACCCTGAGCTACACTTAGTGTTTTGTGAAATACTAAGTTGTTTTCAAAACCATAGTTCTCTTCTCTATTGTAGAATTTTCTCATAAGGTAGAATGATTGAAGAAGGAAGTTAAACAGGATTAATGATAGAAAAAATATGACACAAGCTGTGATAAGTGCATGTAACCATGAGAAAAATGATAGTGAAAAGCAGGAATGACTAATGCCAGCAAAAAACAAAAACAAAATAAAATACCTTTAAAATATACTCATAAGTGAAATAAACCAGACACACATTTGTAAATATCATATAGTTTCCCTAGTATAACAAGCGAAAAGCAGAAATACAAAAGGAAATGTACAACAAGTAAAATCAATTTGAGTCAGATAAGGCAAAGTGAATGGCATATGCTGCAGGATACTAATCAGCTTTTCTTCTGGATGGTTAACAACCTAAGATCACAAGTCAGAGTTGGAGAAATAGAAGAGCCACAAGGCCAGCCTACATTTTGGACCTAGCCTTTCAAGGTCAGCGAAGACTCAGGACATAGGAGAACCTGTACTGCAATATCATGAGACTCAGTTGAGCTCCAAATTTTCTGAGCAAGGAGATTGTGGAGCCACAGAGGAAAGAGATTGAAGTTCTATAGTGTGCCTGGGGAGAGTCACATGAAGAGAAAACTTTCTCTCAGGCTCTCACAGAGAGCAATCTTGTCAAGCATTGGCCGTGGCTCATCCACATGGATGACACAGACAAAGGAACTACAGAATAATGTACAGGACTACAAGATAAACCCTGAGAAGACTTCAATGACCACATAGGAAATATAAAGTACATGTGTTCGTATATAAGTTTTGATCTACCTAGGTCTTAACCATTCAGCAGAAAAGCATAAATGTATAAAAATGAAGTATACATCGTGAGCCCATAATATTAAGCTGAGCTGTAAATGGATATGCTCGACAATTTCTTTGAATAACTCCCTATGGTTGCATAATGCTGTTGGATTGTGGTGTCGAGTTCAAGCACCTAAGGTAGTTGAATGTCAATGGAGTGCCCACTTTTGACAGGTGTAGACAAAGGAAGGGTTGTAGAAAGAAAAAATCATGATGTGTGTGTATAGACAGTACAGTTGGGATAGATAACGCTGTGCTTCTACATAATTCTATGAGAGGCCAGATCTGCACTAATGGTGGTTGGACAGGATATTATGTCGGCTTTTAGTG
>PVKA01031203.1:0-26514 GCA_004027165.1 Ctenomys sociabilis
ATATATATATATGTGTGTGTGTGTGTATATATATATATATATATATATATATATATATAATATCTAAGTACTTTGTCTTTAAACAAGAAAGAAATGTTAGCAAGTTTGTTTCTTGAGCTTTAATTTGCAGCTGCCTAGTAAAGGAAAATCATTTCTAAGATTCAAACCCAATACCATTATTAGAATGATCAAACTGTGTCAAATCTCTAGTAGAAAGAATAAGATGTGTATACTCCCCGTGATGTGAGCATCTGCTTTTACTTAAGCAGAGTACACCTTTACTCTTACTCTTAACTCTGAAATAAAACAGGCTATGATAAACCAAACAATTCCACTTATAAAATAAATGTTTATAGCTGGCAAAGTGCAAATGTAACCCAATTAATGAGCTCCTCTCTGAAAATAGATCTTGTTCAATCCAGATATAGATAGATAGATAGATAGATAGATAGATAGATAGACAGATGACAGATAGATAGATATAATTATTCCAAAAACAAAAATCGTGAATTTATCTGGATGTCGCTGAATGACAAGAATTTTATAAACATGAGCTACTCAGCGAAGGTTGTCAAAGAATAAAATATGTTGTAAACAGAATTTTCTCATCCATTATGTTCTATGTATTTTCAAAAAGAATGTAGTCATTTTATGCCCATATATGAAACTTGGCACTGCCCAGGCATGCTATTCATTGCCTTATATTAACTGTTTTCATTCTGAAACTGAAAGGTAATGCATCAGTGAGCCATTTCATTTCACCTCATCTTCTCAACCATTCCTCACTCTGAGAAGCTCAAGTTGAGGAATTCCTTCTAGTGAGGAAGGGGTTAAAACATGAGGCACATGCAAAGGTATCAACCAGCCTCTGCTGTGTTTCTGTGAACTGGAGAAAGTGGGAAAATCTGGGAATGAAGAAATTCCAGACTTAACCAAATGCAGATATACAAATTAGATCAATTTGTTAATGGATATTCATTATGAAAACAAACACACAACAACAACAACAACAACAAAATCACCCAGTCTGCCTCTGATAGCAAAACCAGTGAATAAGTCTAAACCATGATTCATGTTATGAACAGCTTTCCAGAAGCATATCTATAAAGTTAAATTAATTTTCAACTACTTGTTAGTGGATTCTTGCCTTATTGGATTATAAACAACCCTGAAAGCTTTGGTCAGATCCCATAAAAGAATTAGAATGAGATTTATTCTGTGGATATGTCTAAGAGTTACCCCAAGTGACTGAAGAATTACCTAGTTGTGTTTCTTTCAGCATCAATGTTATTATTTGTGCTGCTTTTTCTCAAAATCCAAGAGTTAACTGTACACACAGATTTTTAAAAAAAAATCTTTGGAAAAAAATAGCTTTAAATCCTTTAGTATTTGATTTTACTAGTCAATAATCCCAAATTCGGCTGCTAATAAAATTAATAAAAACAGTTTCCATTAAAAGAAAAACACACTTCTGGTACAAATTGCATCTGAACATTGGTAACGAGTCTTACTGACCTTAGCCAAGACTTGGCTAAATGCCCATGTTTCCTCAAATCAGTCATTCATGAATAATTGGAACTTGGATCTGTGTGTGTATCTTGACACATACTGATATGCATGTGTTCCTATGCATGTAACAATATGGACATGCAGTGTGACAAAAAAGAAACAAATGTCTGAATGTGCTTTTAAAAGACAAGCAGATGCTTTCAAAGTCTCTTTATAATTTGTTAGAATAAATATATGTTGCTCAATAGTTTTTCTAACAACTCCTCAGCCTAATGCTGCAACAGTAAGACAATAAATGCCTGGACTATTGCTTGTTTCTGACTTCCACACTAGGACACATATGGCCTTTTACCTCCAGGTCTCAGGCTGCGATTTTCCCCTTTGATAATGAGTCATAATTCTCATTACCACTGTAGTGCCCCGGTAGCAAGGTCAAACTCAGTTTGGAACTTCATGTTCAGGTAGCATCCACATGCCCACCCTTGTGAGCACTGCTACCAGGGAATAATCATCGACAGCCTTGGGGCAGATGTTCCAAGTGATGCTTTGTGCCAAATGGCATGAACCTCTTAATCAGCTTTAATAGAGAAGTTTGTACAGCTCCTACTTCATAGATAATTTTTTAAACCAAACAGCATCACTTTTGCTTTTAAAGTATTTTTACTTTGATCCCCAGTGTGGTGTGCTGGCCTCACCGCCGGGGTGTGCTGAGAAGGCGATTGAGACTAGGCATGGTGGCACACATCTCTAACCCCAGCACTTGGGAGGCTTAAAACAGGAGAATCACTATGAGTCCAATCTATGAATTGAAACCCTGTACACCCTGTATACCCTGCTCTAAATTCATTTTAAAATAACAAAAATAAAGCATTTTTGCAAAAGAAGGGAAATGATAGTCAAACCTCTGAAAAGTACCTCAGTTTACAGGTAGTATGTTTGTCTATATCTGAAAGCTTTGGCCTCAGCGTCCTGCTTGCTAGGTTCCAGTTCACAAGTTAAAAGGCTTGAGGATCTTGGTGATGTTAAAGGAGAAATCTTCCCTTTTTAAGGAGCAAAGTGAAATGGAACAGAAGCTTTCTCCTATGCCTTTTCTAGACTTTGATTTGCTCTCTTTGTGTAATGGGTATAAAATATAATGCCAGAGCTAGCTAGAGAAAAACATGATGAAATTACTCTGTGAAATGTTCCTACCTGCTCTGTATTCTTTGCTCCTTCCTCATCCTAAGTCTCCATTCCATTTCCCAAACCTAAGTGTTTAAATAGATCACTAGCTCAGAAGAGTTTGCATTTGAAAGAACTATATAGCTTTGTAGGTCCAAACCAAAAGGAATTCAGCTATAATTCTAGGCAGAATAGGTACTGGAACAGGGGGCAGCATGTTCCTCACATCCTAGGGCTTTTAAGAATGTGGCTCTCCTTGAATCCAGGCCAGGAAACAAAGTCCCCACAGTTTGGCTCCCCTTTTGGGTAAGAGACTGGCCTCTTCAGCATAAATACCCAGTAGTGAGCTGGGTCTAGCACCAGGCAGGCACTCCAGGCCGTTAATCCTGAGAGATGTCCACATCTCAGTTGGCACACATCCCTCTGTCAACTGACTGAGCTTCAGGAAGGAGGCCCAGTTATGGCATCAGCAGTTGTCCCAGAAATGCAAAGGGTACAGGCATTGGCCAGAAAGGTGTGGCTTGCAAACAAAAAATCTGTGCTATCAGAAATAGTGGAAGGGGCCTTTGGTGGCAAGATCAAAAATGGGGTCAAAGCTTCCTCATGCTTCTGTGAGAGTACACACACACACACACACACACACACACACACACACACACACACACCTAGCAAGAGAAATAAATGAAAGATACTATTTCCAAAGGACTCTAAAGGTAGAATTGAAATTCTTTTTGGTGCTTCCCCTAAAATTAAAAACATATGCAAAAGGAGTCAGCATGTAATAAAAAAGATCCAAATATAAGGACGGACATTTACAGCATTTACAGTGTAGCAACAGAACTCAGTAAACAAGCTTAGAGCCTACTTCCACCTTTCCTTCAATTTGATTCTTTTCACTGTGGACCCTTGAGCCTCCTTCTTGTCACCTAAGAGCTCTTAATTCCAATTCTTTTTCTCAATTAGCTTCTAAGATTATTCAGTGGTAAGGTATGAAGTGTATTTTTATTATATTTTCCAAGAAGAGTTAGGGTCAAATAATGTCATAAAACATCACACCGATTTTAACAATGATTGCAAAACAAATGTAATTCAAATTCTACTATATAATTAATTCTAGTTCTGCTATACACAATTCGCATGTTCTTAACACATTTTACCCAGTACTAAAGCCGTGTTTAATTTTTTACAGCAAATAAGTACCATTAAAAAAAAAAAACAGTGTTTGCTATTTTCAGAAATTTCTTAAAGTATGTTTTGCCTTCCAAAGTTATTTGGTCTACATGGGCCAATATAAAATGCTTAACATTGTTTCCCTAGGGTGCTGACACCTCAAGGTATTAATCTTCTTTTCACTTTCATTGTCAAGGGATGGTTTGCTTTTAATCAAAGGTCAATTGGTCCATATTAAGACCACAGTGGAAACACATTACGCAGTTCTTCCTCCTGAAACCAGATGCTAACTACCTGAAATATAATTAACAACAGGATGTCAGTCAATGAGTATACGTTTCATTTCCTATCTGGAGAGTTCAGATGCCTCCAATTTGATAGTGGCCATGATGCTAGTTATCTAATCAGCAGTCTTGGCCTACTCTCTAAAAGCGGTTGTAAAATGGTGCATAATAAATTAAGACAATAGATGTGATTTTAAAATACAAAGAATGCTTAAAAATTTCACAGTAAAAGATGTTTTGCATTAATCCCCCTCAGAACATGTTCCCTCACTTCAAACACATGTATCCCATTATTCTGGCTACTTTCTGAAGCAATTCTGAAAGCCTTCTTGCATGCGTGTCTTTTGTTGCTCTGTCACAGCTGCCTTGATATCCTGAATCAATTCAAGACGTTTACCTTTTATGGTTATTTTGACTTTGGGGAAGAGAGGGGGGTGGCATGATGCCAGATCTAGTGAATAAGGTGGATGGGGACACACTGGTGCGTTTTTATGAGCCTCTTGATCATTGAATGGCACTTGGCAATAGCATTCACCTTATTGCACATCACACTTCATAAAGACACAAAGAGAACTTCCAGAACTGCTTCAGAAAGTAACATGAATGATGGACTAAGTGTGTTTGAAGAAAGGGATAGTAATTTGAGGGAGATCAGTGGCAATGTGTCTTTTACTGTACTGAATGGTTTTAATTTAAACATTCACTATATATTTTGATCACTCATTCTGGATGTCAAATTCCTCTGAAGAAACTGGCCTAGCTCATTAATATGAAGTGGGCATTCAGGTTTGAGACTAGGACTTCAAACTAAGGCTATAAATACCAGCCTGGACACAAGGGAAGATGTATACTCAGTTATTGTACACACAAGATAACAATGAGTCACTTCACTCACATTACACTTGGCTGGAGATTTTAAATTCTTTTTAAAAACAAGACTATTGTACCACAGGGTAAAGATTTTATTAACCTTCATAATAGGATTAAATATGCCAAGGCAGGGAAGCAGAAAATTAGATCTACTGATCCCAGTGTCATGGCAGGAGTTATCAAATGCCACAGTGGGTTATTTTGGTGGGCTTTCCAATGTTACAGAGGCCTTCAGTCTCAGAAAGGCACAGCAAGGAAGTATCTGGCTTCAACCAGAACTGGCAGATGACATTCTAGATCTCCCAAGAAGCAGAACTATGTCAGAATATGAATATTTACTGTACTTCTCCTGCTCCAGTGCCACTGGAATGCCAACCAGTAAGGCGAAGGCATTAATCAGTTAAGGAAAGAGGTGACCACCCTGGATCTCTCCTACACAGGCCACTGCCAAATAATGTGGAGAAGCCAGAAGAGTCATTGCCTTTTTGATGCGTCATCTATAAACAACTAAAATTGGTCAGCCAAATCCCTAAAGACAAAATGCAAGTCATAAGCCTTCAACTTGAATTCAAATTCTTAACAATAACAAAGCAAGTTTATATGAGTCTTGCTCCCTGTGCACATTCTTCCCTCTTTCCTCTTCACTGAAATGTATTCCTATTTATGTTGCTTTCCCATTTCTCGGATACATTTCTTCCTGCCCTGATTCTTAGATGACAAAAAAAGGGTATGATTTAATTTTATCTCAAGACTCACACTAAATATAGTACCTCTTCTCACCAAAGCCCTCTATTTGGCCAAGTTTAGAAGAATTTATTGGTTGTTGATTCAGAATCCTCTGCCATTCTTTGTATTGACCCCCCAGCCAGATGTTGGGGGATTGAAAGCAAATGATTATTGGTCAGGCCTAGAGTTTTCCACCAACCAAACAGTGCCCCCACACCCTATATGATTGATGCATATAATTCCCAATTGACACAAGCACAAGTTGACATGGCTTCCTACAGGCAAATCATCCAGCTTTGTTAAGCCAGAAAAAAAACATAAAGATCCCAGCTCCTCTAGCTGCCCTATCACTGTTAACACATACAATTCACTGAAACACAGATCTGTCCACCCAAAAGAGAAAACACTCGCATGAACACCCTCTCACCACCAGGTCTTGTTATATTTCTCACAGTCCAGTAGTCCCTGTGATCAAGTTGATTCCACACTTTTGAAAGATTAGTTCTCTAAACTTTTCCTCTGGTCTTTTTCTGCCCCCCTCAGGTCATGGATTATATGGGACTTTTGAAATGTTATCCTCCTGGAGGAAAACTAGAGAAGACCAACACGTTAAAGAGCGAACTGCAGCAGTCTATGCAGACTCCATGCTCTCCTTTTCTCTCACCACTGCCATGTACCTGGTCACCTTTGGCATAGGGGCCAGCCCTTTCACAAACATTGAGGCAGCCAGGATTTTCTGCTGCAATTCCTGTATTGCAATCTTTTTCAACTACCTCTATGTACTCTCGTTTTATGGTTCCAGCCTCGTGTTCACTGGCTACATAGAAAACAATTACCAGCATAGTATCTTCTGTAGAAAAGTCCCAAAGCCTGATGTATTGCAGGAGAAACCGGCATGGTACAGGTTTCTCCTGACCGCCAGATTCAGTGAGGACACAACTGAAGGAGAGGAAGCGAACACTTACGAGAATCACCTATTGGTATGTTTCCTCAAACGCTATTACTGTGACTGGATAACCAACACCTATGTCAAGCCTTTTGTAGTCCTCTTTTACCTTATTTATATTTCCTTTGCCTTAATGGGCTATCTGCAGGTCAGTGAAGGGTCAGACCTTAGTAACATCGTAGCAACTGCAACGCAAACCATTGAGTACACTACTGCCCAGCAAAAGTACTTTAGCAACTACAGTCCTGTGATTGGGTTTTACATATATGAGTCCATAGAATACTGGAACACTAGTGTCCAAGAAGATGTTCTAGAATACACCAAGGGGTTTGTGCGAATATCCTGGTTTGAAAGTTATTTAAATTACCTTCGGAAACTCAATGTAACCACTGGCTTGCCTAAGAAAAATTTCACAGACATGTTGAGGAATTCCTTTTTGAAAGCCCCCCAATTTTCACATTTCCAAGAGGACATCATCTTCTCTAAGAAGTACAATGATGAGGTTGATGTAGTGGCCTCCAGAATGTTTCTGGTGGCCAAGACCATGGAAACCAACAGAGAAGAACTCTATGATCTCTTGGAGACACTGAGGAGACTTTCAGTCACCTCCAAGGTGAAGTTCATCGTCTTCAATCCATCTTTTGTGTACATGGATCGATATGCCTCCTCTCTGGGAGCACCCCTGCACAACTCCTGCATCAGTGCTTTGTTTCTGCTCTTTTTTTCAGCATTCCTGGTGGCAGATTCCCTGATTAATGTCTGGATCACTCTAACAGTTGTATCTGTGGAGTTTGGAGTGATAGGTTTCATGACATTATGGAAAGTAGAGCTGGATTGCATTTCTGTGCTATGCTTAATTTATGGAATTAACTATACAATTGACAACTGTGCTCCACTGTTATCCACATTTGTTCTAGGCAAGGATTTTACAAGAACTAAATGGGTAAAAAATGCCCTGGAAGTGCATGGGGTAGCTATTTTACAGAGTTACCTCTGCTATATTGTTGGTTTGATTCCTCTCGCAGCTGTGCCTTCAAATCTGACCTGTACACTGTTCAGGTGCTTGTTTTTAATAGCATTTGTCACCTTCTTTCACTGCTTTGCCATTTTACCTGTGATACTGACTTTCCTGCCACCCTCTAAGAAAAAAAGGAAAGAGAAGAAAAATCCTGAAAACCGAGAAGAAATTGAATGTGTCGAAATGGTGGATATTGATAGTACCAGAGTGGTTGACCAAATTACAACAGTGTGACAGTGTCTGCTTGGTATATTTTCACTCTAGGTCTTAACAAGAGCAAGGACATTATTTTACTGAAACAGCTAAATTCAAAGTTGTTCCCTTTTGAAGGGATAAGAAGGCATTACAAAAAGTAAAGGCCAAGGGGGGGTAATTGGCATGGTATATTTTCAGTCTTTAAAACAAAAGTTGTTATAAGAAGGAATTTCTCTCTCTCTCTCTCTCTCTCTCTCTCTCTCTCTCTCTCTCTCTCTCTCTCTCTCTCTGTCATGCACACACAGACACACACACACACAAACACACAGAGACACACACACACACCCTAGGAGACTCACAGTCTCTTAAGTTAAGATCAAATAGAGGAAAGCTTATTAACAGTCAGGATCCCATTTTATCCACACTGCAGATGTTGCTGGTATTGTGATAAAAGCAACTGATTGAAAGGTCAGCTGCTAAGGCAAAAATAGCTTTAAGCATTATTCAAACAACAAGGCTTTCAAACCTTCCCCAGAGCAGTAGCTGTAGTCAGTGTCTGTGGTTTGAGGTCTTGGCTATCTCACCAAACTATCCAACACCTAGAGAGATGTTTGTGAAATTTCTGACCAGCAAAAGCAAGCTACAACCTCAGAAGCCGACATGGTAGTGGCCATTACCCATGAACTGAAATTGAATAATCCAAGATTCACCTGGAGGAAATATTTTTGTTACCAAAAATGAATTTGTCATGTTCCCCATTGATATACTTTTAACATTTGTATGGTTCAGTTAATATACCTAAAAAAATCAACACCAGCTTGAGCTTACTGGATTGGGGCAACTCTATTTTTGGAATATCTTGTCACTTGTCACCAAATGGGCCTGCTTTATTAGTTACAGCTCTTGGTAGGAGGCTCTAGGGACATAAAACCACAGAGCCAACCCCAAATACCTGGCATGATGGAGAAAAGCAGGTGTTCACTTGAACCTAGGGACAGTGTCTCCATTTTAACAACAACAACAAAAGCCAGCTGGTACAGCTGTTTGTGGTTTGGCTCTACACACATTTTTGCATGGATGCCCAGAAACAACATCTGCCCATATGTAGATGAGGATGAGAAGATGAGCACTGAAATAGTTATTTGCCATTTACCAGTATGCTTTTGCTATGGGCCATAACTTCTCAGGAATTTGAGAAGGGAAAAGAAGATCTGTAGAGAATATAAGTCCTGATACTGAGAAACTTTATAAAACTGCAAGGAGATAAAGAGCCAAAAAGAAAAAAGATGGAAGTTACCAGAGAAAGTAATCACCAGGACAAATCTGTAAACAGCAACAGTCAAACTCCCCTGCTAAATTGGCTAACCCTCACCTTCGTGCCCCTCTACTTCACTATAAGGCACTTCTGTATATTAACAAGCCCATATATTTATACATTGACTTGCAAAATCAATAAGAGATTGTTCATAGGTCTAAACAGAAATATTTTGTTCTGAAGAGAATGAGTACATTGCCACAGACCCCTGCATTTTTTAAATCTAGAAAAATAAAACCAAAACCTGGGTATAGTTGAGGCAAACATTAGCAGTATTTTCTTCTTGTACAAATGTGGCTTCTTTAGACATCAGTAGTGATAAGCATGTCCCAAAAGCATCTTACCTTTCTGGCCTTTAGCAGAAGTAGTGTGTGACTTCTGCATCCTCCTCAGAGGAGGACACCAACACCTAGAAGAATAAAGTGACTCACCCAGACCACTAGAGAAATCACATCATTTTAGCATGCCTAAAACAGGCCAGGTCAATATTAGGTTTTATCATAAGACAGATTACCCCCCTTGAAATACGTTTCTAAGAAAGGAACACAGGACTTTATTGCCACTGGGAAGACACTTTTTAAATGTCTGGGATGAAAATGTTTGGGATTTTGGTTTGTCTTTGTCTTTCTAAACAGCAAAAAATAAAAGAGAAAGCCCAAATGATTCAGATGTAACCACACCAAGTGCAAACCTGTGCTTTCTATTTCACATACTGTTGTCCACACAGTTCTAAATGCATATGCAGGGGATCATAGCTAGTGCATTACACACTTGTTCAATCTCCCCTGCAGACACACTAAGTGATTATACTAACGTGTTGTACACTCAACAAGAAGATAATGAGCTTTAATCCAAGGACAAGTATCGTCCTCACAAAAGGGCAAGTTTGCATAGTAGATCTTCAATCAATTTTCTCTCCTAGGGGCTTGCAACTAGGCTATTATTTATAAAACACAACTGAAGAGGGGATTGGTTTTATGCTTAAATCATATGTTGCTAAATCATTTTCTGAGCAGTGTGTTCTAAATCAGCCATTGATTTAGTGTCAGTCACATGGAGCACCTCAGCTTAAAATGACTCCACAAAACTGACATAACACACACACACCAATTAAATGGATTTTGTTGAGAATTTAATCATTCAATTTGGTCAACCAGAAAGGCTTACTATGGAACTTTGTTTTATGACAGATAGTAGTTTTCCAAGTTGATTAAGTCTCTGTATACCCTAGGATATTGTATTTTTAAATGAAGGGTATTTTCAAACTTGTCAACTTCTCTTTTCAGCACTTGAAATCAAGGCTTATGAAATTCTGACTCTGAAATGAATTTTTCTTTTGGTGGACTATGCATGCCAAGATTTATTATTTATTGTTAGATAAATATTATTTGTTAATGTTGATTATTGCTCTGACAGCATTGGTTTAGCCCCACCATGGAGAAGACACTTTAGAAGTATTTCAAAATCACATCTCCATAAAATTTATGTCTTTCAGTCATGGAGTTTTCCTTTTTGAATTACTACAAGGAGGGAAAGAAACATCCCAGCAGACACTTGAAGTTGTTTTTCTTATAAGTCCAACCAGAACATTAATGTTGGGGTAGGGGATAAAACTCATCAGTGCAGCATCTGCCTGGCAAGCGCGATGTCCTGAGTTCGATTTCCAGTACAAAAAAAAAAAAAAAGACATTAGTGTCCACTTTACAAAAGAAACTTATTTGATTGGTTTTGATTTAGTGTTTGTTGTTTGTTTACCAAAGACAATATTCAATTCATCAAAAATATTTGTCCTGGTCAACTAAAAAACTGTGATACATGGGGTTTCTTGGCCTTCATAAGGAAAGTAAGAGAATCCAAGGCAAGGGTAATACTCTCTCATTGAGTGAAAGCAAAAGATGTGAATTCACAAGAAACTTGGGATTTTTAAGAAATAAAATGATACTTGAAATAGGACATTATTCATTAGTCCTACACCAGTGTTCAAACAAGTAGCATCAGGGTTTCTCAGGCTAAAGAAATACAACTGGTTTCACAGAAAATACAAGACAAACATTCGTGAAAATCCTGATGCATTGTTCGTTTATGAGTTTTGTTTTGTTTTGTGGTTGTGTCTTTTGTGATATTTGCATTGCATTTACTTTAATATGTGATGTTTATTTCGGTTTTTTCTACTTTTCCTATCACTTCTCTCCTTCACTTTTCAGTTAGAAGTCAGATAATCAGATGCCATCCTCCATGGCCATAGTTATTTATAAAATACACAACTCTAAAGGAAAACCTTGAGAATCATTTGATTTAAAATAACTGCCATCCAACTATAAGTGGCATTCTCTGACCACACTATGTTTCCTCCAGCCCCAGCAACAGAGCTTAGCTGTGTCCTTCACAAGAGCAGGAAGGATGGAGAGCTGCTTTAGGGTGTGGCAGGAGGTGGAGCCTCTTGGCCACAAATGGTATCTTTCTCATAAAGGATTTATTATTTTGGATCCTATCAAAATATCCCTGCAGCTTATAGTGGTGTTTGACCTCTGTGAATCTGTTTTGTCACCTATAAAATGGGGAAAACAACAGTAAGTACTTTTCAATTCAGCAAATACATATGGAGTGTCTAATATTGCCCATATACTGTTACAGAGACTAGAGACACAAAAGTTAGCAAAGCAGATAAAAAAATAATCCTCCCTCTTAGAGTCTGCATTTGAGTGATATAGCAAGTTTGCTGTGAGAATTAAGTGACATGACATTTGGAAAGCAAGGATTCACAAAGAGTTCAAACTCAAGACGTTATTGTTAACTTGTAAGTCTCACACAGTAGCCCTGGGCTCAGGATCTAACGCTACAGAGAAGTATATGTGGCAGGAGATTGGGACTATATTTAGTGGGCTGCCACAGAACATAGTGAATTCCTGGTCATTTTAGGGCATCTGAAATTTGGCTAGATCATCACTTAATAGAATGTAAAGAGGCATGAGCCCTGAATGTTGGAGGTGGGCATTGACCTTGGAAATGATTTAGGCACTTGGGGTGGGGTTGGGGAGGGTACAGTGTTGATTATTTTAATTATGCCTGGCTTGTCTGAAGACATTTGAACATTCCCTTTGGGTAATTTGCTTTTAAGTTTGTGCTAAATAAAAAGCACCCAGTATCTAAAGACAAAGTTCCTTTTTTTCAATGGTAAAGACACAATACAAAAATAAATAAATAAATAAAATGCTAAATTAGCACTACTGAATTGGCTGGCAAAGAGCTGAGAATGGCTCAAGCCAGCATGTTACAGAGTTCCTCCCTGTGCTGGTTACAACTGTTTATTTCTGTTTCATACTAATTCAGAAGAAAACAAAGAGGAAAGTGAATGAGCTCGAATCTGTTCACCTGAAAGGACAGTGTCAGGATGGCCTCCCCAGCCCATCTCTCATCCTCACCCCCTTCATTCTGCCCAGGTGATCTGTTTGAAGTCCTTCTTGATACTATGATAGTGCCAGATAATGAAAAGGAAGTGAGGTGACCAGAGAATCTGTATGGGTTTAAATTAGCACCACAAGGTTTGGAGAAACCTGGCTGGTAAGGAAAGAAAGCTTCTTTTCAAAGTAAAAAGAAATCAGTGCACCAAGGAGACAGTCAACAGAGGAACTTTAGTAGAAACGAGTGAGGCTCCCAGAGAATGTGCCAGCTTCTTATCCCTCCCAAACACTGACACCAGATGCATCTTTGGATAGAAGTTATCCTACCCCCTCATTTTTCATGTGAGAAATCTAAAATCTGAAGAAGTGAAATTCTATCCACAGAGCTAGTTAGAAGCAGCTACAGAACTGTAAATGAAGTCTAATTTCTAGCCTCAGTTCTTTCTCCATTCTGCCACTTTACTGCCAAATTCTATGTATCTGAAATTTGGGGTCTTAACCTGGGGGTTGTGAATGAGATGCTAGAGGGAGGAACCCTGAGTTCCCTAGAATTAAATCATATTCAAAATTGTGTGTATATGTTCAATATGTGTATTTTCCTACACAGAGGGTTCATAGGTATCACCAGATTCTGAAAGAGGTCTGTGGCTTAAAAGGAGTGAAGACCCACTATCCTAAATTAATAAAGACCTCATTGGGAGTGTGATCCTAGTGTCCATGTTTTAGCCAATGAGAAATCAAGAACTTCTCAGCCATCTTCTCTGCAAGAAGCCGAAAATTTCTTCCAAATACTGATTTCTTCATGCCAAGCCCTGTGCTTATATCTGTTTATACATTGTTCATTCATTCTTTCACTCATTCATTTATTCTGAAAATGAATTTTCAGTGCTAACTATTTCCAGCACCAGCTAAATATGACCTCCATGACAAGACCTTGGAAGAATCCTCTGCATCATGTCCTGTTGACAGAAGAAATACTGGTTGCTGCCACATTCTGTCGTTACTGTAAGAAAATCTGTACAGCCTCAAAACTAGAGTAACCTCCCCACATACATACACAAAGATTGGGGACCAACATATAGAAGTGTGCCCTGGCCAAGAACAAGGAAGAGAGTAATCTATGTCCAGGTGATATAGCGGCAGCGTATCACATCCCAAGTGAACCCTATTTTGAAATATGTGCCAGGCACACGTGAACACACATATAGTGGCTGACTAACAAACAGAGAGAATAAATCTCATTCATTTTGATAAAATTGGTAGTGGGCAAATAAAAAACCATGGCTGTAAACAGATGGGTTCATTCAAAAACAGGTGTGTGTCTTGAACACAGACATGAAAATAGAAGGCTAGATCTCTTGACTACTGGTCAGAAGCAAGATACAGAATAGGCTAATAGAAGAAATTGGAGAATAAATTACTGCCTGTCTTTGTTGGCTTTGCTTCTAGTATAACTTTAGGCACAATAGAATCTACCAGGTTTGGCTACAGGCAAACCTGAGGGAATTCCTGCTTGGCCTTCCCTGAAACACAAGACTCATCAGTGCCACTTGCATCACCCTCTGCCCAGTCATCAGGGAGACTTATTTTCAGATGCAGGAACTTTAGTTCTACACCATAGCATCTGTTGTGAGGTTTAAGGGCTTTGTTCATTAAAATCTATAATGCTTTGTGTAATTCCTAGATAATGGTAAGACAACCCATTTACATTTCCCATGTCAGCTTCGTCCTTAGGAGAATCCAAAAAATTCTGTCAAAACAGTGTCTTAGATTCTCCAGGATAACCTCTTTGAGGTATTTATTTTTAAGTTAGCACTGTGAAAAACTTGCCTTTGTCTGTACTCACAGAATCACCAAGACTGTTGTTATGGTGCCTCCTATAGTTATGAATGACTGGGCAAAACTAGCAAGACCCAATGACTTTTTTGTGTGACATACAAAAACATATATAATGCATACAAACATGACTATATACACAGGTATCGATATGCATTCTTATGCACATGAATGTGTGACATACAAAAACATATATAATGCATACACACATAAGAATGCCACCTTTTGTATGTTTGATACATGTGAGGCACTCTAAAATGTCCTAGCCTATTCAGTCCTGTGATTCTGTAGACTTGTGAAATTCATCTGAAAGACAGCCTCCCCTCCCCCAAATTTCCTATTCTGTGTTTCTTGGGTATGCACACATCTGAGAGAAATCAAACAATACACTTCAAAGAAAACAAAACTGGATGAGTAAACACACTTTGCAATTTATAAATTGCTAATGAAACATTTCATAGTGAGCAAACTACATTACATGGAGTTTTCCAAGTCATTTTGAGACTAGCAAGGATACAGAAGCGCAGATATGTCCCAACATGTAGAGTTGTGGAAATTTATCCAGGCACAATAGCACATGCTCAAAATCCCAGCCACTCTGGAGACAAAGGCAGAAGGATTGCAAATGTGATCATAATTTAGCAACACTCTGTCTCAAAATTAAAAATGATTGTGGGTGTAGCTCAATGGCAGAGTGTTTGCCTAGTGCAAGGTCCTAGTTTCAACCTCATTGAATTTCAATTCTCATTGCTGAAAAATATAGAATTCTGGAAATTTATCTAGAATCTTTTCTTAGTGACCCACAGTAGGGAAAAGGAGGCAGTAGGAAAGACAAAGGTCTTGCAGAATGATCATTCCATCTTGCCAACTCTCAGTAAGAAATGAACATTTTCTGCTTATCCCTATTGTATCAATTTGCTTGGAAATTCAATACATTTCATCCAACTCAAGGAAAGGAGATGGCATCCAAGCAAGCCTGGTGATTGGAAACATCAGTGAAGAAGAAGGTCATCTAAGCAGCAGAGGAACTATTCAAAACCAGAAACAACACACACAAAGGCAGGAGAGTGCATATTAAGAAGAGCCCTAGTGCGGTACCTAGAAAATTCAACAAAGAATGTGTCAGGAAAATGGTAATTATGAAAACACTAAAACCAAGGAAAATGCTGAATATATAAGCTGAGAATAATAGAGTTCTTAAGTACTTACTCTGGGATAAAGACATAAAGCCTTCATCTGTACATTTTTGACTAAATTGAAAGGACAATACATTTTCTTTTGAATTATTTATTAACTGAAATTTCTCCTTAGTAACTTAATCCAAATACACTCAGTTCTTTGCTTATTTTTACTACACCTGATCTTAACCAGAAGGCCAAGAAATGATGTCCTTTTTGTTTATGATCTTTTAATTCAAGCACACAGTATTTGTTGTGGATTTAAATTCCAACTAAATAGCCATGAACAAAAGTAGTTAGTGCCAGGTAAAAACAAGAAAAAATTCTGTTTGGTTTTAGTAATTCTTGTGTCTAATTTTTCTCATTAATTAAATATAAAAATACTTGAAATCTGTAAAATGTGTCTGCTTGGTCAATGCACTTAGAGTTTTTTAACATCAAAGAAAGCCTCTGCCAAAATAGGCAATTCTGTAAAATATTATTTTTTATATATTTGGCACATGTTCTCACTTCGCAGCTCATACTCCTGTTTTCAGCCTGCCCAGTGCTGGTATTCAGCTCAACATGTCCAAGGAACACCTGTCCCTGCTCTTGCCTAAGCAGACGCTTAGTTGCTGAGCTACCTTGCCAGTCATTGTAAAGTATTAAATTCTTTTATAGCAGTACAATTTTAAAGGGTAAAAATATCAGTAAGGGAGTCTATGCCAAATATTTAGCAATGCTGGAGAAGATCATAACTTAGGTATGAAGTAATTTAAATATTATTTTTTAAATAATTTTATTGAGAAACAAATAGCAATCAGACAGTTTCAAAACTGATTAGTAGGACAGCTTCAATACTTAATACATTGCATATTGTACTTTTAGTAGTTATTCATTGTACAAGATGCAGACATGATATTCTGCCCACAAACACTATTAGAAAAAAATCTTTCTATTCATTGAATTAAGAGAAAATAACTGTGCATCTATCCTAACTATTTTGAATATACAGATACAAAATGGTCATTCATTGTTATTCCCTTTTTTGTTTAGCTTTGTTAGAAAACGGTATTCCATTGCCATTTAAATATTATAGGTGCGTGAATTCAGCAAAATATTCCAATATAGTCCAGTAGTCCATTGTAGTAGTGGGTGTTATGTAAGACTGGCAATGTCAGAAGTTATTGATTTGAGCCTTTTACAGCCATATTAATATGACTTTACTTTTTATACTTCATTTTTATACTTTTCTGCTGAACGGTTAAGACCAAGATAAAGCAAGACCTATAGAACAAGAAATGTAACTTTTGTATCTGACATGGTCAGTCAATTCCCTGCAGGGTTTATCCTGAAACCCTGTACCACAGTTTGTAGATCCTTTGTCAGTGTCAGCCATGTGGATAAGGCACGGCCATCGCTTGACCAATTTGCTCTCTGTGAAAACCTGAGAGAATGTTTTTTTCCATGTGACTCTCCCCAGGCACACTATAGATCATCTATAGCCTTCCTCTGTGGATCCATAATCTCCTTGATCAGAAAATTTGGAACACAATTAAGTTGCATGATGTTACAGTACAGGTTTTCCTATGTCTTGAGTCTTCACTGACCTTGAAAGGCTAGAACTAAAATGTTGGCTCTGCTTGCAGCCCTTCTTTTCCTGTAATTTTTGGTCTGCAGACTTAGGTGGTTAACTCTCCAGAGGAGAAGTTTATTATTATTATCCTACAACATAGGCAGTTGGGTTTAACCTCACTATCTGTCTGAATATCAAGCATATTGGACATAACATGGAACAGGTATTTTTCCATCAAGTATTGATATGCTAAACTTTAAGTCCCTACAGAATATGAAGAAAAAAATTAAAAATAAAAAAGTTTTAAAAACTAGAAATAAACGATTACATATTTTACACAGAAATTTAGAAATCTAACCGTATACAGCATTGTAACAGGACAGTCCTGTGACATTTTTTTTTCTTGTCTCTTGTTTAAATTTAAGTAAATCATATATTAAAATATATGACTTTTTTATTGTCATCACCAATATAAGAAGAGTTTTTTCTCTTTTTTGTATTTTAGGGAAGGGACTAATGTAAGAATTTCTTGAAACTGCATATTATTATATGAAGTTTGAGGCTAAATAGAATTAATTTTTCACATGTATTGATGGCAATAGATCAGAAGACTATATCTTGTTAGAGCTGGCCAAGTAGCTCAGCAGATTAAAGTACCTGCAAGCAGGCGCAGGTTCTTGGGATTGGTCCCCTGGTCTGCAGTGCCAGCCCCACTCCCAAGGTGCACTGAGATGGCAATTGAGACTGGGTGTGGTGGATTGCACCTGTAATCCCAGCTCTTGGCAGGTTGTAAACAGGTGGATCACTACAAGTCCAATCTAGTAGTGAGACTCTGAACACCCTGTAGACCCTTCACTAAAATACAAAATAATAATAATAATAATAACAACAACTATATATTGTTAACCACAGTAGCCACAAAAGCAGTTTCTCACCATTTTCCTCAAAATCTCATAGCTATGTATATTCTTTAATGTTTTATTTAATTTTTTCACACTAGGCAAATATATGATATGGTAATATTAAATTAGTTTTAGACTAAAAAATATTCAAATGCTAGAGCACCTAAATAGTTCAGCTTGGTCAGTTTTTGATATAGATAAGCATAAAACCTTATAGGGAAAACAATGCAGTTCTTCCCTGAACTGGGCAAAATATGAATCACATCACTTTTATATATGGCAGGGAGTACCTGCTCAGGTAGAACTTAACCAAAAACTTAACTATAACAGTTTCTCACAAAGTTAAAACACTTCCTAGGAAGAAGCATCAATATATCTTTCTTGATTCCCCCCTGCTATATCATAGCAAGGTTTTTTTGTACATTAAAAAACCTAGATGTTTATATTATTAAAGGTTCATTGATTTAAACAAACATTAGATCTGAAAAGGCTTTATATGGCTCCTCCAGACCCCCTGCCATTTCTTTAAATTCATAAAAATAGAACTTAAACCTTATTATTTGTGAGTCATATATTGACAATATTCTTCCTTTTAGAGATGTTTAACAAAATCCAATGCATTAAAAATGACTAATACTTTCACAAAATACTGTTCCATTATATTTTATTTTAAAGAAAAGAAGAATGAACAATGAAAGCAATGCTTTGAAATCTAATGACAAGATTGTATAAGAGTAACAAAGATTAGTACATTGAATATTGTCATCTTCAAAGTTGTTGCTCAGGCTGGGGAGATAGCTTGGTGGTCTAAGCACCTGCCTGGCAAGCACAAGGATCCAGGTGACATCCCCAGTACCACATGCCATGCCAGCCCCAGAACTCCAACCATTGTGTCACATGCTTGCAATCCCAGCACTGAGGAGGCTGAGACAGGAGGATCATTGACTCTGAGCTGTGTAGATAGACCCTGTACAAAATGCCTAAATAATTACAAAAATGTAGTTGGTCATAGGCATGAAAAACTGAACAAACAATATAGGCATAAACCTTTCCTTTCAATGAGCTAATAGTAATTAGTTGTATATCTATCTCAACTATCTTGTATGTGTTATGTATTTTGTTACTTGAGCTTCATGCTTCAAATGAGTAGTTGCAGCATCCCACACCCACACAAAACAAATTCAGTAGAGAAAACCATCCCAATGATGACTGGTAATCCCACATTTCCTCTTCATCTGACCAGCTTTCCCTGGAGGACAACATTTCATGCCTGAAGATTGAGTTTATAGATGAGAGAAGCCCCTAAACCACTTAGAACACTAAACCCAGGAAGTGACTAGTGCCAAACAGAGTGAGACCTTCATTGATTATCTTTTCATATTAAAATACCACCTTCAGTGAAGCAACCTATTTTCAGGCTTGACATTCAGTTCCCAGTGTAATGATGTCAAAATTCTGCTTTTACCTTTTCTTCTTTAATTGACATAAAAGTTGTACAGATTTCTAAGTTCAGTGTGATGTTTCAATATAAGTATATGTATATATCAATTTAATATGCTTATATTAAATCAGTTAATTTATATATTAACTAATATTATATATTAACTTAGTTAATTTAATATGCATATTTTAAGTTAGTTTGTATATGAAAACTTATTGGCATACCTATTCCTTCACATACTTGTCCGTTAAGGTTTTTTGCTTTTACTTTTCCAGGCATGTTTAAATCTTTTCATAGACACATACCAAAGAGTGAAATGGCAATGGGCCAGGGGAATATCTCCAAATGAATTTATTTTTCTTTTTCTTTCTCTTATGTTCAGATACTTCAGTGTTCTTTAACAGTAATTAGTATATGGGAGATTGTTTTGTTTTGTTTATATTCTTGGTGGCTTGTGTTTTCTAGATAAGCAATCAAAAATGTGTACAGACTGAGGTTTGGGTTTTTTGTTTAACAATAGTTTTGTTTTTATAAAATCTTGCACAAGATGCCTTATTTACCTTAATGGTTATAATATTATATCCTGTCTCTTTTGGAAAGAAAAGAAAAATCTATTTCTTGGGCTTATTTTAATATATGATCACAAATAGAGCCGTAAAATTATAGCATGAGACATTCTGTCTGCCTGTATGCCTGAGTTTACAGAAAGTCAATAGAGCCCTAAGAGGTTTGGCCATTGCTTTCCATAGCATTATTTTCCAGGGACATTTATTATGCGAGATAGAAAAGAAGAATACCTGGTATATTAGCTTATAGGTCACAGTCTTTAAGGAGAGAGAGAAGAAAAACATAAGAAAGCAGTAACAAGGCAGAACAAATGCATGGGAGGTCAAAACAATTATTAAGAACTGGTGAGCGACTTTTCTTTTGTAGCTCATTTCACAAAGCTAAGTGAATGGATGAGTGACTATCACTATCACAAAAACTTTTAAGTCAAAATTATGTATTACAGGTATTAAATTACAACATTGATCTTTAATACAAATGATGGGGATACTTTCAGATTTTGTCTCAATAGTACTAAGCTAGAGCTCGGCAGCTGGGAACTGCAAAGAAGTTGCACTCATACTCCTGTCAATGTCCTTTTTTAGCCCATTTCCATGGAAACTGAAATCAGATTTCTCTCTCTCTCCCTCTCCCTCCCTCCCTCCCTCTCTCTCTCTCTCTGTCTCTCTCTCTCTCTCCCTTCCTCCATCCCTCCTACTCCATCTCTCTCTCTCCCTCTCCCTCTCCCTCTGTCTCTAACACACACACACACACACACAAAGACACACACATGAACACATAAAACGGCATATACCCCAAAATGTAATTTCTATATGGACACATTTTCTTCATTAATAACTCTCCAATAAATGGAAGAAAGGGCACTCCAGGCCAACATCTTTTTTCAGAAGCCAAACTTGTTATATAGATTAAGAATCCAAGTTTTAAAAAGTAAACCAAAACTACCAACTACTTAAAACATTTCATTTCATAAGTCTGTGTCCAATTAATTGAGCTAAGTTGGAAATATTTTATGGCAAGAAGAGATCCACAAAAACTAAATTTAATATCTTGGGTTTTTGCCTGCTTTGCTTTACTCTGAAATATCGACATTTCTGTAAATAGCCTAGAAAACAAGGGCTAAGAGAAAAGAAAAAGTGAATGAATTCATTTTAATTTTCAACATATACTTGATTAAGTTTCCATCCTAATGGCAAAGTAATATGTGCATATTCCAGATTTGTGACTACATTTTATAATATATGATTATATCTTAACATCTCCCTTAAAAACAGGACAAAACTCTACATGCTGCCTATGAAAGGGAACTGATAAAAAACATAATAAGGTTGGAGAAAGACAAATACTGTCCCTTTCCATTAGCCTCCAGTGGGGCCATCAGACAACCTGGATTCATTCTACACAAGGGTAGTTTTTGGTAAGAGACGATATTTTATCATTCATTTCTGTCTTTTTTTCCAGTCAGCATATTTTAAAAAGAATTTGACACTAAAATTTACTATTGGGATACAGATATAGCTCAGCAGCATAAGCACCTGCCTGGCAAATGCAATGTCAAGTAAAAACCCTGGTACAAAAAAAAAAAGAAAAGAAAAAGACAATTTACTACGAATGAAGATTTTTGTCTTAAATTCTTTTTCACCACAAACTTCCCCAAAGATTGTGAATGTTGCAACTCATGCAGTATTTAGTTTTTGCTAGAACCCAAACCAGGATGAAGAGCTGAATATTGCAACTGGCAAAGATAACAGGACAATAAGGCTTGATCTTACATAAACATTTTTTAAGCCTCATTGGAATATATTTTCATTCGGCCTTTATATCTGAATGGGCAGTATCACAAAGCATTGAGTCTTTATTCAGAAGTGGGCAAGGAGGGATAGTGGTCATATTTTTCTAACGGAAAGGGTGGGTAGGGAAACAGGAAAAAAAAGAATCAAGATATACCATGTACAGGTACAAATTCATTATAATGAATATGATCATTATGTATACTTAAAAAGTACCCTAAACTCAATTAATAAAATATTCTATTAAAGTAAAAAGAAAACGAATTGGAAAACTAACAATGGGAAAGGATCTGTATTCGAAACCATTGTAGGTGAAAGGCAATGAATTTGCTCAGTAAAATGTATGTCATATATTAAGATTTTCTTAAAAATCAAGAACAAAGAGTAAGAGATCGGAAAATTAAATTTCTCAACCAAAAGGGATGGCTTAAGATGCCAGAACCCACCCTCTAATCAGGAGTTATTATTGAGCCCCCAGGGAGATTTGTACTGTAGCATTTTTTATAATAAAGAATATAATAATAATCAAGGAGACCAACTATATTAGGAAATAGAAATTCATAATAGATACTCATTTTCAATTGTTTTAGTTTACAAACTTCATTTCTATGATCAAAGGAATAAAAAACATTAAAAGCAAAAATATTTTTATCATCATATCAAGTTGGATGTTTGTCATTGTCTCCACAAATGCCTTCCACATCGCTTATGCTTTTTCTATTTTACATATCAGAGGAAACTCTGCTCAGACTTTTCAACTGTATTTCTGGCTTCCACTAAAGGCCAGTTGATACACTTTCCACATAAATTCTACCATGAAAGTTATGAAATGATGTGCCAACATCTAAAGAACATGATTACAAACTAAAATATTGTGATACAGTGTTTAATGTCACAAAAATCAAAGGCAGTATTCAGTAAATAGGCACCTCATTATATATATATATATATATATATATATATATATATATATATCACATGACTAAAATACTGTCTTTCCCTTTTTCATTACTTTGAGCATGACAAAGACAAAACACAACAACCACCACAGCAAAACATTTGGTAGTTACACAGCATTAAATCTAAAACATTCCCCCTACACAATGGGACAAGTAGCCAGCATGGAAAATGCCCAAGACTGAGCAATAGGCTTGTCCACAGGAACTCAAGTGCCTGACACATCCCCCTACACCACATTATGGCACACAAGTGGAAAGTGCCTGGGACTTGGAAACCTGCTTCTCTAGAGGAAACCAAGTATGTAGCCAATTCTCATACACTGTGGAACAGAAAGCAATCTTGGGAAATGTTCAGTACACTTCATTATGTCTTTTGAACCCCCTTCTCTATTCACTCAACATTGTATGACTATCTTTTGTTCTTCAGCCTTGTTCTACATCCTGTTCAGTTATCTTTATGTAACATATCATCCTCCATAATTTTCATGCCACAAGGGAAATCTACTCTAACAAGAGGGAACACTTCATACACTTTCTGTTAATTCATAGTTAGTTAAGTTATATAAATATAGATTTTGCTGTTATGGTCTCAAGAACAGAATAAATACAACAGTTTGCCAATATCGTTTTTAAGACTTTTTTTTTTTTTTTTTCAGAACCGGGGTTTGAACTCAGGCCCTTGCGCTTGCCACTGAAGCATTTATTCCACTGAGCCATCTTCTTGGCCACCTTTTTTGAGATTTATTTATTTATGTACTCTTGATACACAGCTCAGACTCACAGTGATGCTGTCTCAGCCTCCCCATTGCTGGCATTACACGCATGCACCACTATGCCCCATTTCAGTGGCTGGCACAGCCCAGGGCCTGCATGGCATGAAGTACCAAGGATTGAACATAGGTCCTTGTGCTTCTCAGGCACTCACTTAGACAGCTGAGCTATCTCCCCAGGCGGTTTGTCAATTTATATATTGTGCTTGATGCTATTATTATTGCTAATTGTACTGCAAATTCTAGGATGTCATATCTGTTGTAATCACTTTTTATGAATTGTGTGACCATGCTGGAAAGTCTGGGGTAAAATGCCCACCACAGTCCTACATTAAAAGATGGGACCAGGAGCAGAATGGAAAACAATGCTTCACCCTTAATTAATTGGGAATTAGTAACTAGGGATTGACACAAAAGAAGAATTTTAGGCTGGGGAGATGGCCTAAATTCAATTGCTGGTTCACCAAAAAACAAACAAACACGCATTCCAGTATTTGAAAATCTATAAATGTATACACTATATTAATAGACTGAAATCTAAAAACCACATGATCATTTCAATTGATGCAGAGAAAGCCTTTGACAAAGATCAACACTCATTCATGTTCAAGGTCCTACAGAAAATTGGAACAGACGGACTCTATCTTAACTTGATAAAAGCCATCTATGATAACCCAAAAGCTCATATAATCCTAAATGGGGAAAAACTGAAATATTTTACTCTTAAATCAGGTACAAGACAAGGATGTCCTCTATCACCCCTCCCATTCAATATAGTTTTGGAATCGTTAGCAACAGCCATTAGAAAAGAGGGAGAAATAAAGGGAACAATAGGAAAAGAGGTTAAATTATCACTATTTGCAGACGACATGATACTTTACTTGGAAGACCTCAAAAATTCCACCAAAAAACTACTAGAACTGATAGGGAAATTCAGTAGCATAGCAGGATACAAAATCAGTACTCAAAAGTCAATAGCATTCCTCTACACAGATAACAAGCACACAGAAAAGGAAACAATACCTTTTACAATAGCACCAGAGAAAATGAAATACCTTGGGATTCACTTAACCAAGGAAGTCAAAGATTATTTCATGGAAAATTACAACACGCTAAGAAAAGAGATTATGGAGGATTTCAGAAAATGGAAAGATATTCCATGCTCCTGGATAGGAAGAACCAACATCGTGAAGATGACCATACTCCCAAAATTGCTGTACAGATTTAATGAAATCCTTATCAAACTGCCAACAACATACCTCCCAGACATAGAGAAATCAATCCTAAAATTTATTTGGAACCACAAACGACCTAGAATAGCAAAGGCAATCTTGGCCAATAAAGACAAGGCAGGAAGCATCACAATTCCTAACTTGAAATTATACTACACAGCCACTGGGATAAAATGAACATAGTATTGGGAACAAAATAAACCTGAGGATCAATGGAATAGGTTAGAAGGCACAAAAGCATCTAAGAAAACACTCAGCCATCTTATCTTCCACAAGGGGGCTACTCAAGCTCACAGGAACAAAGATAGCCTCTTTAACAAATGGTGCTGGAAAACATGGCTTTCTACATGCTGAAAACTAAAACTTGACCCAGCTCTATCACCATGCACTAAGTTAAAGTCAAAATGGATTAAAGATCTAAACGTTAAAACAGAAAGACTCGGTCTCCTGGAAGAGAAAGTAGGAGGAACTCTTGGAGACATAGGGGTAGGTAAAGAGTTCATGAGTAAATATATATTCGCACGGGAAGCACTTGAAAGAATCAACAACTGGGATCAACTCTTCTTAAGGACCTTCTGCATGTCAAAAGAAATTGTCAACAGAGTAAAAAGACAACCCACAAATTTTGAAAAAATCCTAACTGATAAGCATTCAGACAGAGGACTACTGTCTAGAATATATAAAGAACTAATATATAACAGGGCCCACAAACTTAAAGACCCAATTCAGAAATGGGCATCTGAGATGAATACACACGTCTCAGAGGATGAAACTAAAGAAGCAAATAAATACGTGCAAAAATGCTCCACATTGCTAGCCATTCGTGAAATGCAAATAAAAACAACACTGAGATACCATCTCACTCCAGAAAGAATGGCTATCATAAGGAAATCAAACAACAGATGTTGGAGAGGTTGTGGGGAGAGGAGAACACTTCTCCACTGCTGGTGGGAATGTAGACTGGTACAACCATTGTGGAGGTCAGTGTGGAGACTCCTCGAAACAGTAGGGCTAGAAATCCCATTCAAGCCAGCTATCCCTCTACTGGGAATTTTCCCAAAGGATCTGGAAACATTGTATCATAGTGATATATGTGTACCTATATTTATACCAGCACAATGTGTGGGAGCAAAATCTTGGAAACAACCGAGATGTCCATCACAAGAGGAATGGTTGAAGAAGATGTGGTATTTCTATATAATGGAGTATTACTCAGCTATTGAGAATGATACGTTTGAAGGATTTATACTGAAATGAAAGCCACTTTAACATATACTCATAAGTGAAATATACCAGACACACATTTGTAAATATCGTATAGTCTCCCTAGCATGACAAGCGAAAAGCAGAAATACAAAAGAAAACGTACAACAACAACTAAAATCAATTGAGTGCGATAAGGCAAAGTGAATGGCATATGCTGCAGAATACTAATCAGCTTTTCTTCTGGATGGTTAACAACCTAATATCACAAGTCAGAGTTGGAGAAGTAGAAGAGCCACAAGGCCAGCCAACACTTTGGCCCTAGCCTTTCAAGGTCAGCGAAGACTCAGGACATAGGAGAACCTGTACTGCAACATCATGAAACTCAGGTGAGCTCCAAATTTTCTGAACAAGGAGATTATGGAGCCACAGAGGAAAGAGATTGAAGTTCTATAGTGTGCCTGGGGAGAGTCACATGGAGAGAAA